>WAAD01014693.1:169622-190091 GCA_013389945.1 Fregata magnificens
TGGGGTTGTTTAGTCTGGAGAAGAGGAGGCTGAGGGGAGACCTTATGGCTCTCTACAACTACCTGAAAGGAGGTTTTAGTGAAGCGGGTGTTGGACTCTTCTCCCAAGAAACTAGTGATAGGACGAGAGGAAATGGCCTCAAGTTGCGTCAGGGGAGGTTTAGATTGGACATCAGGAAGAATTTCTTTACTGAAAGAGTGGTTAGGCATTGGAACAGGCTGCCCAGAGAGGTGGTGGAGTCGTCAACCCTGGAGGCGTTCAAAAAAGGTGTAGACGTGGCACTCCAGGGCCTAGTTTAGGAGTCATGGTGGTGTTAGTTGATGGTTGGACTTGATGATCTTAGAGGTCTTTTCCAACCTTAATGATTCTATGATTCTATGATTCTATGACATTAAATCAGTATGTCTGGTGACTATGCCTGTTCATAGTGACATCAATCAAAAGCTTGCTGAAGTCAAAATGGTGTATCGTTTAGCCATTTCTATGCTCTTTGCAAATTTATTCCTTACCATATTTGATCTGTCTAGACCAACTTTACTTGTTCTGAATGTACTGGTTAAATGTGAGCTTGCTTCACAGCCCAGAAGATTTTGTTTCAGGATGTTTTCCTGACTTTTATTCAGTATTTTTTCTCTCTCAGATATTGTTTTCTTTGGCTTTTCATTAACTTGCCCTGCTGTTTGTTTTCACTGGTAACAAGAAGACAGATACACTTATGTAAGGTGCAGCTTTATAGTTAAATCTTGTCTGGATTTACACTGGATTTCACCAGCTCAAAACAGGAGCAGGACTAGAAGTCTGACCTACACAGAGATTTAACACTTTTTCCCACTGAGTCCCTGCCCCACTGGAGTAAGACAGTAAACAAGTGCTTTTTAAGAGCAAGCTCTGATCCTTGTCCTCTTTCATTTTGTGCTTATCCAACAACTACAGACTGATTTCCCAAGTGAAATGACGGGGGCAGCCCCCTTGATCCCCACAGACACATGGGACTGTCATAGTCCTGTTCCTTCTTCTCTGCAATGAATGCTGCAGGTGGTCGTGTTAGTCAGTTTTTCCTTTTCAGCTGTTTTAGTAATTTCCTTGATTTAAGACCTGTTTTATGCTGGGGCTAACAGAAGAGCCAGATCTAGAGGTCTTAGGTTAGGTCTTCCTATAAGAAGGGGTGAAAAAAGATAGCAGATAGCAAAGTCCTTAAATAGCGCAGAGAATTATTATAATTTCTGATCTAGATGTTAAAAGGGAAATAACATCATGGAACTAACTGTGATTCTAAAATAACAACTTGGTGTAGCAGTTAATGGAAGACTGAGATTGCAGCATTTACACTTGTGATTTTCAGATAAACACCCTGTCTTCCTCCTCACACGTATTTGGATCTGCAGTGCTTTTCACACCCATAATACTGTGTAAGCTTTATTAATCCTCATCATTGCTTCCAAATAAGACACCAGTAGAAGCTACCTGGCATTTGGTAATTAGGAAAAGCAATCCAAGAATTGATCCCATAGCAAATATCTGTACTAGTCGTATTTTAAATGAGGGATTTTGCAAGGAAAACAAATTCTGCTCCCAGAAATCATTTAATCTTTCATTGCTTTGCTCTATTCGAGGCACACTCAGTCAAGGAATTATACTATATATGAGGAGCTGCATACTGCCTCCTCCTTTCTATGAGAGTGGGGATACCTAGACAAAGCAATACAGAGAGGCATCAGCAATGATGAGTATTAACACCTGTGTGGTTTTAGGGAGGTGAAAAGTACCTCAGGTCCAAATGTGAGAGGTGAGGGAGGAGGGGACTGATCTAAAAATGTCAGTGTTATATGCTTTGTCTTCTGTAAAACAGGAAAAAACATTCAGAAATGTTTTGCATTCACCCATATTAAATAGGTTGCAACACTTTCAGCTGCTGACAGCTTAAGTTCAAATGTAATGTAGTTTAGATTAAAAAGGAAATGTTTGACAGGTTCATTCCAGTACTTGGATGTACAGTGAAAGGCCGCTTGTGCCATTACTCATTCCTTCGCATGTGGTGCAGTTTGGAAGAAATAATCTATACAAAATGCAATTGAAACTGGAAATATCTGCATTAAACTGGTAAAAGAAATAAGGTTTGGACACTATCATCCAAAAGACAGCCATTTGCAAGCTGTGGGAGTTATATTTCAGGACGACATGGAGGGCAGCTTTCTTGGATTTCACTTCTGTTATATGGTTGCATGTTGCTGTGGGAACTGGACTAAGTATCCTGGATGGACCTCATGCCTTACATTCACTCCAGTGGGCATTCAAATCCTACATCTCTTGAGAAAAAGAGTGGAAATCCGAAATACTGGTAGATTATTCTGGATTGTATCAGTGATGTAGGATCTGCTCAGGCTATTTTTCACTGAGCAATTAAAGCAAAGTGTCAATTTAAATAAGCCATTTTATAGGGTTTTGGGGGAGACTTAGGCTGCAAATGAACACGAGTGAACACACAAGCAAACACACAAAAAAATCCACAGTGATAGTTGCAAAAATTGACCCCTGCACCAAACAATGATCCAAATGGAAATCAAAGCACTTAGTGTAAACAATAGAGTCTTCTAGTGATATGATGTAAAATCCCAGCTACTCATGTGATGAGCTTTCTAAGATACATGTTAAATTCTGATTTAACAAGTGTTTCTGGAGTTTACCAGTTGAAGGACAAATGATTTGTGCTTTAAAAACCTATTAGCTTGAGCTAATTTAGAAGTAAAAACCTTTTCTTTTAAATATATCTATCATGGAAAAGAAAAAAAGTAGACAAAGAAGGGGTGGTGGAGATCCTATGCAATTGCATAAATATATTTCAATAGGTAGGAAACTTAAGGTGAAACATCACAGTCTTCTATCTATAATTTAAGTGACCTCACTGTCAAATTGGCATCCTGCCAATTTAGTTCTGAAACTAAAATATCAAACTGGACATTAGCTAAAAGAAGATGAATCATTAGTCATTACCTCACAGGTTTATTTATAATTGTATTCAGTTCTCCAAAACTATCACAAATAATTGCTATTACCCCAAAAGACCTCACAACTGGACATCCAAAGTGAGCACTTTTCTTCTATTTCTCAGTTTGCTTCTGCTTGCAGCTGCTTTTCATATAAATGTCTTTCCACCTGGAAAGTGCTAACTTTAGGTTTGTAAGCTCAAAGCCCACAGCAAGGACGTTTTTTTAAGGTGGAGCAGCATTTGAATATAAATTGCTCACAGTCCCTAGAGTTAATAGCCTTATTCATCCTGTAACCATTTGGGCTGTGGTATCAGAGACATTACAATATGATGCATACCATTCAGTCTGCAATACTAATGGGCACCAATATATTGCCCAAGTAATATTTCTTTTTTGCAGCAGCATTAATAAAGCAACTGTGGAAGCTATAAACTGCAAGGCTGGAAGTTACAACTGTGCAATGTTCCAGGGAGGAATTTGAGATGACCATTACCGTTCCACAACCCATCAGTCATTTCTGTAATCTGGGGGGAAAAAAAAAAAATCCAAATCACAATGATACATACTGAGCATAAAAAACCCTTGTAGTCTTGGGAGTGACTGTTAACCTTTGAATTACTGGTAATATGTTTACCTGGTGAGTTTATCTACCTAATGAGGCAGAAGACTGAGAAAAACAGATTTTTAGGGAAAAGATTTAACATATTTTGAATGCTCACTGCTTTAATGACAGAAACTTCCTGATTTTCTAGGGCTGAGAGAGAGACAAGGCTGAGGTTGAGTTTGTGCATTAGAGGCTGGGGCTGGATTGTCCCTGAGAGTTAGCATCCAGATAACTGGCAGCTCCTGCCTTTCTCTGTGGTAGTGTTGCTAGGAAGTTCCTAAGGCTGCTTTTGCTCCAAGGTAGATGATCTATCTGTTTTCTGTTCTAAACTGTGGGATTTAGGGATGGATTATTCTCCCCAGCCTGAGTAGTTAGACCTGGCTGCTCCTTGCTGATGTGCAGAAGGCTACGTCATTGCTGTGCCCTGGTAAAGGTCTGCGTAGCTCTAACATCTCAGATGGCAGCTTGGATTAGAGCCAGACTGCAGCAGGGGACTCCCAGGGCCACAAGGAAGGATTTTCCCTGGGGATTTAACTCCTCAGCATGAAGACTGGGACTTCTTCCTCTGAGAATAGCTGTCACAGGTCAGTGTCAGAGTCCAAACACTGGTATAACGCAAGCAAGAAGGATTGTTCCACCTGAGTTTTCCTGGGGGTTATGGCTGATTCTGTTGCTCTACTGATTTATCTAGTTTTTCTAGTTATACTCAAAGTAGTTTTCCCTTAAATAAAGAGAAAAGTATTTTATGCCACAGATGGTAGCTAATATTCCTTTAGTGATTAACAGTGTTTTCTGCAGAGAATTTAGAGCAGGGTCAGCGTGGTCAGGTCTCCTATGTTCAACCACTGATGACCGTACTCACTTTCTCTATTGCCAAGGCATAGCCCTGAACTTGCATCTGCTGTATATAGGGACAAATTAAATGTGCAGAACACATACCCATCTCTTAGTCCAGAAGTCCCAGTAACAGTTTTGATAAAATTTAATCTGGTAAATTGGATTCAAGAGATCTGGGATTAATTCTCAGTGCAGCTGTTGCCAGTTCTTTTGCTGGATATCTATCAAATGAGCCTATCATGCAACAGTTCTATGCACTCTCGGGTAGCTCACTTAATCCACTTTATGGTTTGGTTCCTCCTCAGCAAAATAAGGCTAATACCTTATTACCTGCCTTAGTAGAGGAGCCAAAAACCATTACTGAATATGAACTATTCAGATGTTTGGAGAGCCGTGATACACAGAGGAGTGTGTCTGTATTTTTCTTCCTTATTCAGTACAGTGATATTTTCTAAGGGAGTGTTCAGTTATCAAATTTTCTCCCAGAAGAAATATTTCACATGGCCAAATCATTCTTTATCACGTCAGTTCTTTATAGTCCCTTTCTAGGAAGTCTTATTTTACAGAGTTTTCTCTATCCCATCTCTTAATGTCCTGCTGGGTGCTTCATCACTTCTCCCCACTCCAAGTTTTCAGAATGGCTTTCATTTCCCTAGTGAATTATCATGATCTCTGGTGACAGCTGAGAAGATGCAACCAATCAGAGATGCTTCCTCTGCATCTCCAGCCACAAATTTGCAGTTTTTCCTTTCTCTGTAATTGCTACAAAAGTTGATCCACTTAAAGTGTACGCAGAGTAAGATCAAGCACCTATGTGAAAGGAAGTGAGATGAGGTGTCACAAAATGAGTACAGGGGCTCTTGACAGATATATGTAGGGTCTGTGCATCTGGGCAGTGTCCACTTCAGTTTCAAAATGTTTCCTTCACTGAACTCATTGCAGTTACTTTACTGAGCTTCTTTAGACTTGCGAAAAGAGCTGGCTGGCAGAGCTCCAGCTTGCAGCTTTCCTATCTCCAAAACAGTTGTGAGACCAGCCCAGAAGGGACCTGAAGAGGTTGCCTTGACAGTCTTCTGCCTGAAGGAAAGCTTAGCATTGCAGAAACTATTTTTGACTGGTCCTTACAAGATTCCAGTGATGGAAGTGATGTTTCACTGCCTGTGAAACAGATCACTACTAGTATATTCCTGGTATTGGACATACCTGGTGATGTGCAGATGTGGTTTGCTGTCATTCTCTCTGTCATAACACCATCCACACATCTCCACCAAAATAATTTCCCTTTTAGTGTTACGCAGGCAGGAAATGAGAAGACAGGCCTGGGTAACAGGTCAGTGGCTTATATGCTGTGACTACTATGAATAACATTTATTAGATTCAGTGATAACAGCATTAGCCTTAACTTAGAGGACTGTTAGCCAGTAACAGCTTTTTAGCACTTGCTATTGTAGGATAAATTTAAAAAGTCTGTGGGAGATACTGTATTGCTGGATACATAACAGGTAAACCTAATGTAGAACTGCTGCTTCTGTTGGACCCTGGATCACCAGATGTGACAGAAGTGTAAGTTTCTTTACTCACGTTTTACAAGCGAGAGTTGTTCCTTCTGCCAACTCCCTTTCTTCTCAAATATTCCCCATAGACCTTACAAAGCTTTTTCTCAAGTGGAAGTTTTCTTTTCCCAATTTTGTCTCCCCATCCCAGGCACACCTCTCTCCGAAGGCATGCCACGTGTATCTGTACCAGATTCCATGCTCACCCTACAGACGCATTCTTTGCTAATGGGTTGTTTTAGGGGGGTTGGGTCTTTGGAGTAAACTACTTGCATTGGGATTGCTTTGGGAAGTATAGGCTTGTTACAGAAATTGTTCAGAAAAAGAGTTCCTATGTTACTCAGTTGTGAAATTATAGGTAAATGAAGAGGAGAAAGCCATAAAAATAAACCTACATAGGTAAAGACTGAAGAAAGGGAGTGATTTGGAGGGCGGGAGAGGGGGGAAATTAGGGAGCAATCAAATACCACTGAGAAATAAGGAATTTAATCTGGTTATTGATTACACCAGAGTAGTTCAACAAAAGAAGCCATAGAGAGTCTGCTAATCAGAAGCAGCTCAGATCTGACAAAATGTGAGTTAGTGAATAACTTTGTTTGTCTCCTTGTCTGTTCAGCCAGAATTTATTCTGTCTACATTAAAGCATATAAGGTGTGTATGGCAAGAACTGTTTCTTACAGTAGTCAGGGGAGAGGTACAGGCACCTCTAGAGTTTAGGAGAATGGGCAAAAGTGGGCAGGTTTCTCAATAAATGGGCAGAATATCCCCCACAAGGTGCTTCTCTCTCTTCATTCACTGTTAGAAGAATGTAGGAAAACTAGTCTTTTTGGAGGCAACCTAACAAAACAGGGCCAGTTTACTAGTATGCCCCATTGTGGCTGTAACCATCGAATGTGCCTTTCCTCATGAGAGACGAAAATTTTATTAAAGCTTTTTTCCAGCAAGGTGGTTGGTGGATGTTAAGGATGATTCAGCAAAGCACTTAATTACGTGTCTCAGCCTATTCCTAATTATCAGAGATCTTAAATTCTTGCACAATACTAAGCATATCCTCGAAGTTAACTCAGGCACATACTTAAACTAATGAGTACACCTGGTGGAAAGTGGGTAAGTTAAGCAAGTGCTTCACAGCAGGCCAAGTAACTTCCCAAAAGACACACACGATATCTCTGGTAAAACCAACAGCTGAACCTACAGCAGCAGAATTTCTTCTTTATTCTGTAATCACAAAACTACCTTTCCTAACTAAGTAAGCTTCACGCCCTTCCCTCTTCTACTGTATGGATGTGAGTTTTCTCCATCTCCCTGATACCAGAGCATTGTTCTCTGCATATTACTGGGTGTTTTGTGATAAAGGATGTTTTGAAATGTAGAAGCTTGAAATATCTTTGGGTATCTGTTTCTCTTCACTGAACTTTATTGAACTTGACTGCCTAGTGTTTCACTCTGAGAACGGCTGATTCTCTTTTTCCCAGGCTTTTGGAGTTCACTTTTCAAGTGTGGGCAGGTCAGTGTCATTGGCTTTTTTCCACTTCTGAGTGCCTGAGTTTCTGCAGGAGAGAACACAAATTGTTAATAGTGAAAATTACTCAATATTCTCTGGTGTTCTGGTGGATGGCTGTATCCTTGCTCCATGTCTCTAGATGCAGCAAAACACTTCAGCTGAAGAGGCTTTAAAAATCTATTTTCTCTACTTGAATACACAAGTTTTGTAGTAATGAACAGCCTTCACACCAAGGTCAAATCAGAATAATTGTAACTAAGCAGATTCATTAGTGAAAACAGGGCTGTATTATTTGATAAGGGAATAAGAATCAAGGTTATTCTGCACTCTTGCTAGTTTTGGTCTTTACTGAAAACTTGCAGGAAACTTGTATGGATTTCCTGAGGGAGATTTACTCATCCTTCTTCTTTTGCCCTTCACATTGTCCAGTGCAGGAGGCACAGTCTGGATCTCATAATGGCAAAGGTCCTGCCATCACCATTATCCAGATATACATACTGTGTAGCTGGATGCCCCCCAGTCTTCAGTCGGCTGAGTCTTGATCAGCTTTTATTTTATTTATGACATTTATTTTGTTCCAAACCCATACACTGGCTGGTTGTTCTGTAACAGATAATAAGGCTATCCTCCACCCTTCACCTCCCAAACCTGGCACATCACTTGGTTTCATAGAATAAAAGTGATTGTCACCTTTTTGTAATACAGCAGAGATTGGCTATGA
Source organism: Fregata magnificens (assembly GCA_013389945.1). Taxonomy (NCBI): domain Eukaryota; kingdom Metazoa; phylum Chordata; class Aves; order Suliformes; family Fregatidae; genus Fregata; species Fregata magnificens. The sequence continues at coordinate 177,829 of WAAD01014693.1, forward strand.
CAAGAGAGGGGATGATGGCCAGAACACATCTGTGTTCCTACAGGTGCTAGATGTCTTGTTCCAGAGTTTCATTCATGCAACCTGGGGTAAACTGACTATCAGGTATATGGTTTGGAGAACATTTTCTCCATTTTGGATGATCAAAAGCTGGGGTTTTTTTCTCTTTTCTTACTTCTGTAGTTTAGGGCATAATACACTACCCAGGAAGAATAGGATGTTTTCACCTGAATGCTTTTGCGATTGAAGGAATGAAGTCCTTGACCTCTCCTGTTCTCTTCTGTTATATTGTGTAGTTCTGGTGACTTTCGATCCTTTGTACTTTTACATCCTTACGATGTGTAAAGATGACTTGTGGAGCAGAGATTTTGTGAGTACTTTTAGACAAAATGTCTCCATAGTTACCTGCAATTGCAAAGACTGAGTAGAGGTCCAGCTGGTCTCATCCCTCCTGTGTGCTTGGTATACCGATATGTATACCCCTACACGCAAAGAAGCATATAGTTATTTTCAGAAGTTCCTCTGAACATCCTTGCTTAATCTCTGCCAATCCAGCCTCAACCTTCATTTCTGACTGGAGATGTCATTCTTGCATCCTGTTTTATATAACTGTGTAGCATTGCTATCATTGTCCTTCATGATGTGTTGTATAAGGGAATTCCTTACAGATTTTTAAACAGTACAGCCCTTTGACCTGGACAGAAAAATGAGTGGGTAAAATCTTAACATGGTACAAGCTAATCCTTGGAGTATTTCTAGTAAGTCACTACATAGTGCTAGTTGTCTCTTACAGCATTAGTTGCCCAGACAAGCCATCCAAGGTGGGTTATTTTAATAACAGGTGTTTAAGGCCAGAGGTGTTTCCAAATAATTGTATTATAATGCTTAATGAAATGAGACAATCTGCTAGGAAAACAAACGGCACCGCTCCACCGCTCCTGAGATCTGAGTAGCATGAGTGAGTTTGCATTTGAAATAGATCCTAATCACCTGGCATGACTAGAAAATGTTTATAACTCTGGTTTTCGGGGTAACAGGCGTACTAGACACTTCTTAGTAACTTCACAGTCTGCTCACTCTTTTTGACCCATACGGCTAGATTCTTTTCTGAGTCCTGCAGGCTGTGCTGCAGGAGAGGCCCAAGACTGGTCAGAGGCTGTCCATTGGGACATGGGTCCTCATGGGTGACACGGTGAGGCTCCATGTGTTGGCACCTCTGTGCAAATCTAATGCAGTGTAACATACTGGTGATAATCTCTGTTGGTTTCTTTCCTTGAACTGTAGTGAGGCCCACCATAAGCAAAGCTATCTCAATATACTTCTGTCTTTCCTGCCGTTCCTCCCAGTTGTGAAGGTGATTTTTATGCAGGGAAGGATGTCTACCTTGCAGAAACCTGTGCTGCAGGCCTGTTCTTCTCCCCTTTTGATTTTTTCCTTTTTGTTTGCTCATTTTTTTGAGGGAAGATAATTCCTAATTGATTCAAAGCAGACCCAAACTCATAGGGGTGGGGGAGGGGCTTAGAAGGCACAATCAGAATTTATCCACAGTGAAAGACAACGAATGAATTTCAGTGTCTACCTCCAATGAGGTAAATGAACCTCAGAAATACTATGAAATTAAATTACTATAAAATTAGTTCAGGCTTAATCATTAAAGTTCTTATTAANCTTTTCCTCTCCTTCTCTTCTCCTCTTCCTCCCCGTCCTGCCCTCCCTCCCTCTCTCAGCAGCCTGGGCAGCAACCAACCTGGAGTCTGCATACCCTCAGGGCTGCTTGTAAGAAGTGAAAAGTATGAAAAGGAACTAGGAAAAACAAATTGAGGTACTCAATTAATAAAATTAAAATTTTATTAGAAATAAAATTGGACTTTCACAAAGCAAAAAAGTTGGAAGCTACTGGGAAAGAAGGAATTATAACAAGAAAAAAATTCAGGAAGTTTGGAAGGTCATTATGGGCAAATCTATAGGGGAGGTAAACTTCAGAGGAAATCTGTTCAGTGTTAAAATGATTTTAGATCAAAGGAATAACATAGTACCTGAGCTGTAGACAGTTAGTGGAATTAAACTTTTGAACCTCTTTAAGATTTTTCTGCCCCTTTCTATAGCCATTAAAAAAAATTGTCCAAGTTCCTTGCTGGAGTAAATTGACAAAAGTCCATTAATGAATTTGAACTTGAACATTAAGGCTCTGAAACACCATATCTTTGCTTATGTAGGATCTTTCATTCTAGTGGGTCTCAGAATGATTTATAGATATGCATTTCATAGGGCACAGGTGGCATCAGAAGCCACATTTCATACAGCTGTATCTGGCACAGCCATAAATAACTTAGCAAAAACATTTAGGTTTAATTTTTTAAGAGCTTTACAAACAAGCGAGAGATTGTTTACAAAACACAGTGAAACTGCATGACTATGCCAGGTCTGGAAGTGAAGAATTCTCCATCAGATAAAGGTACAAGGATGCAGAATAAAATTATTTATAATTCAAACACTTAAGCATTATGTAAAAAAAGCACACAGGTTTAAGTCAGGGGAAACTTTGCCTGTGCTTGCAAAAATGTCCAGTACTTCTTGGATCGGGCCACAAATGTCTGATTATTTGTCTGAGGCACTGTGATTTAATAGCATCTGCTCTTGAGAAAAGGTCTCAGGCTCTTTGCATAGATGGGTTGAAAGGACCACCCTTCTTTTCACAACAAGAACCGCCCCCCCCCCCAGAACAAACCCCCAGATTGTTTCAGTGCAAATTTTGGCTAAACCAGGAGATGGCAGAATCATTGCTTACTGCCTTTGTGCCCTTACCCTTAGCAGTGGCTTAAATGCTGGCTAGCTTTAGGATTACAGGTTCTAAATCCTGTTGGATTTGGAGCATATCAAAAGCATACTCCTTACGGAGGTACATCAGGAGGAAATCTTATCCAGCAACACTCTTTGGTGTCGATGCATTGACTGAATTGGTTTGCATTAATACAGCCCTATCTATGCAGTCACTTTTGTTTAGAGCCATCACACATTTCATGTCAGCTAACCTTGTTCCCACCCCAGTGAACAGTGCCGCTACTTCTTGTTATGATTGAACCTGTGTTCTTAAAATGAAGGACACTGTGACAAAACTCATGGACAATTTTAACCATAGTTAAGCTAGAAAAGTCTCCGATAAGCTTTTGGTCTTAGAGATGAGTTTATAGCAGTTATACCTCTGGGACTCTTAGCAAGTGGAGTTAAATACTGGGAAGGGGTGGAAGGAAGATGAGAAGGATCTGAGCAGTGCTTTCCTAGTGCCCGGGAGCCACCAGAGTGGGCTGCTCTGCAAGGGAGGAGGTGTTGGGAGCACGTAGGAATGGTAATTGCACAGACAAGAAGCACAATTGCATTCCTTCATTCACTCATGTGAATTCACTTCCGAGTTTGCAGCCTGTTAGGGTCCTCAGTGCTCCCAGGGCAAATTTGATGCCTTGTGCAGTGGTTGTGAGTTACTTAGCCATGACACAAGCCATGACTTTTGGAGTGCATCATTCTCATGAGCAAAATACCAAGCATGGAGCTGCTCCAGGCTTGTAGGCATGCCTCAGTCCTCTTTTTTGCAGAGGTAAAAATGCCTTTGGATTTGTTCTTTTGTTTAGGCAAGCACATTTTATGGCCCAGAGACTGATCTTCAGTTTCTGGGATACAGCATGGAGATCTGCTTTATTCCTGTTAGTTAGTGTTTCTCCTGAACAATAGTGATACATAAGAGGATACGTTTTTTTCATGGACACTGCAGTGTGAACAACTATCATCTAGTTAGATTCCTGCCATTATTTGTCTACTACCCCAGTGGTGTTAATGAGGTGATGACTATGGTGTCCAAAATAAAAAATTAAAAATTCTAAAATTTAAAATCAAAGAAAGTTACCAGCTTTCTGAAGTTGGAGCTCTCATGTCTGATACTCTCAGACTTTTTTGTATAGCTGTCACCTCAACAGATATTTTTTTTTTTGTCCTTTATTTTGCCAAAACCAGAGATTCTTGTGTAATCATATAACTCAAGGAGCTGGGGCATAAGAAAAATCTACAAAAAATCTAGAAAGATCTACAAGGACATTCAGCTTAGATTATCCAGAATAAATCCTCCTTAGACTGAGCATCCAAAACAATTATTATTTTGGGACAACCTCAAAGTAGGATTTTCCTCCCTTTGCCCTTGCCCCACCATGCAGGAAGCACTCAGCTCTATCCAGCACTCAGTTCATTTCTTTACAGGGATCCCCCCCAGCCATGAACTGGGTTTCACAGCTCCCAGGGGCTGCGTATGCTCAGCTTCCTGCAGCAACTGAAATGTGAGCAATTGAAGATGTATTGCCTTTTCTGGAGCAGATTCTCAGTAGGGGTACAGAGTGATCAACACCTTTGGCTGTTTTCTATATCCTCAATAGCCTAAATTTGGAATTGGGGAGCAGTTGCAGGGGGGTGTATTGTAGCCACATGTCTGACACTGCGATGGCTCATGCCAGCGGACAGTATGCAGGACCATTTCCACTCTATGTTAACGATATTTTATTCTGTCACAGCAGCTGAAAAGCCCTTCATGTAATTGAGAATCAGCCTCCTTTCATGCATTTCCAGCACTGTTTCCAGCTGAACAGCTGAAGACTTTGCCCACCCTCCCCACCTGGAATCCCAGTGACCGCTCAGAGAGGGCCCAGTGGGTCCCTACTGCCAAAGTGGGGAGCCTTGTCAATCTGGAGACACAAAGTGAACTGGCTGCCAGCTATGTGTTTCCAAAGGGGCAGGATTTATAATCCAAAGAGAGCTCATATCACTGCAGTGTGGAGCCAGGACTTGTCAAATCAGTTGCCAGCTGCTGCTGATTCACTAGATGCCCAAGACAAGCAGCTTAACTTTCTTCTTCCTCTGTTTCTATTTTCAAAGAAACCACTTCTCGGCTGCACACCAGGGGGCTGTTGTGAGTTTGAATTAATTTGAGACTGCCAAATTAAAATTGCTGCAATACAGCAATTCATTGCACCCTGTGAGGAATATCTAAGATCCGCTGACTCTTCCTGTGGAGGCACCTGTTTCTCTCCAAAGCTGAGCTCAGCTAACTAGCTTAGACATTCCACCAAATTAGGCACTGATTCTGATGAGCCCTATCTGAGTGTTAACTCTTCTATTTGCAGGTCTTGGGAGCCCACAGGCAGAAAATAGCACCCTAACTTGTGTCACAGGGGAATTGAACTGAATATTGTGAACATATCCTGTTTCCAGCAAGCACAGGTGTGCTGCTGTTATATTTATGCTCTGGCTTAAAAACATTCATTTGAGGATGTCATTAGGGGGTTAATGGAAGCATTGTACTTCAAAAGTCTCTCTGTAAGCTAGGCTAGCTTCTTTACTTTACTGTGTGATCAAATTCATTATTTCCCAGCTCCTGCTGTGATTGCCAACAGTCAGATTTGAGCAAATGAGCTAAGGATGTATTTATATCAGGACAATAACATGAGGGGGTTTGCGGAATGGCATGCTATGACAAGCTCAAGAAATAATGTAATTAAATTATTGTTTACAGAAAGAAGACTGGCACTTCTGGGTAGATGATATTTTCAAGCTTTCTTGAAAAGAAGCTAGAGTCTGGAACATCCTTTACAAACAGAAATTAGAGGTCAAACACTGGATGAGAAAGTAAGAATAGATGAATTTCAACTCCAGAACTTCAGTAATAGCCCATACACACACACACGTATGATTACAGCTCCTGCTCATGCAGATCTTAGGCAGAATAAGAGCATCTATACTATCAAGGCATCGCTCAGTTAAGGTTGTGTGAGCAACTACTAAACTCATGTTTTCCCAGCTTTCAGGAGATTGAGTTTGCCTGAACTTGACATTAAAAATGAGTGAAAGATGTCAACACGCAGTCTTCACCCTATGAATGAGGGAATATATTGGTCAAGGGTTTGTTTTGGGTTTTTTTTTTTCATTTTTGGAGGGGAGGAAGGGGAAAAGAAAGTTATCATTTTGGACTCAGTTTGTTGTCTACATATAGGCATCTAGTGCCAAGTAAGATGCCCCAAAATATCAGTAAGGGTCAGTAAGTAGGACAGAAAAAATCACCCATGGCAGCTCAAATGATAACCATGTCTGTGCAAATAAACCAAGCCCTAGATCTCTACTAATGATAATGAGAAATGTAGATACCTAGCCTACGTTTGGACTGAGTACATAGGTGTCGACACCTGTGCTTAGTCTCAGAATTAACCCTGCCCTGATACTATTATTGTGTTTGGGATTATTACTTCAAAGAACGTGTGATCCTTTTCATACTTGCAACACTCATTACAGCTGGGTTACTACTGTGACCAAGTAAATAGTGCTGAGTGACTTTCATGGGCACCTCCTCACTGCCAGCTCTTCTGTTGTGCTGTCATGGCATTGGAGAGGTGTGCTGTGATCACACATGAGCATTATGCAACCATTCAATTTTGCTAACTTAACTTGTGTACAACATCATAGAAAACCTCCTGAACCTTGGCTGCCAACCCCCAAAAGCTTGACAGCTTTATCTGATGGCATTTAGACTGACTTGAAACACGTACAAAGCTTGGCCTGTCTCCAGAGCCAAAGTAGAGAGCCACCTCCACCACCATACCCTGTTTGCATCCTCTTCCTATTTCAGGAGAAACTTGGGGGTCACAAAAATACGCTGTCTGCCATGCAATCACTATGCTATATCTTATGCAGTCCAGACCCTTCAGCTCTGCTGTGCCTGTAGCAGCTAGGATCTCAAGTCCTTGTTTCTTCTTCAATCAGACCTCATCAGGACCATGGCCCAAAAAATGAGTCCCTACTGTACGTCAGCTCCTGTCTTCCTTGACATTATGACATCCCCCCTACTATCTTTTGGCCTTTCTCTCTTCTCAACAAACATTTGGATGTGCCACTTTTTTCTTACCAATCTCAGTTTGATCACCCTTCCAGTTTTCATTCTCCAATGGCATTTTACTTATATATAATAAAAACATCCTTGACTGAGCGAGCAAGATAAACTTTTTGGAAGGATTCCTTATTAGAGCTGGATTTTAGATGGATACTATCAGAATGGAGAGATCCAACATTGCTAATACAGCAGTTGTGTATGTTGGAAAAGTACAGGGAGTAGACCGGAAAATGTTTTACACTCTTAGTATTGCTCCTACATAGCATATACTACTGCTATTTCTGGAAACAGAACATCTGGATGGGCCACTGGTCTGAGCTAGCAGGACATTTCTTTGGGATCTCTTTTCCAGACTACTCTGTATTCAGGTAGGCCATGCAGCTCACCTGAAAAACGGTAAGGGAGAAAGTTTTTGGCTTCTCAAATTGTAGACAACATGCCTTGTAAGGAGATATATCAGAGAAAGAGGTTACTGCCTTTTCAACCACCTCAACTGAATTCTCACCTCCCACCTTGACCTGGAAATTACCACCCTCTCAAGTCTGCTAGAAAAGGTGTAGTATGAACCCTTCATATCCTGTTTCTGTCAAAATGACCCACAATAGAAAAGACATTCCAGTTATCCTGAGCAATCTAATGCCTTTCAGCTTTCCTTCCCAAAAGGGAAGTAGATGTCATCAATTGAATAAAGACTGTTGTGATCAAGAATACTGTGGGCAGGTTCAGAGGTGTGATTTGATCCTCAAATCTCCACAAAAGTCTGTTCCCATTAAGGAAAGAGGTGGGAAGAAGATTGTGATGTGAAAATGGGAGAACCCCCGGATGAAACGCTCCTTCCTGTGGAAGGTTTGCACACTGCATTTCAAAGAAATGTCAGCAAGTATAAAGCACATTGGTTAAACAGAGAGCCATGTCATTCTTAAACTAGAACAGAGCTGATGTCCTTTATGTACTAGGGAAGATATGTAAAAATCAGCTCTCAAATTTAGCACATTTTGCTTCTTTCGGACACTATTAAGGAGGTTTCACAGAATGCTGCTGAATATGCCAAAATGGAGTAGTGTATCCCATTTGTTATTTACCCTTCAAATGGAAACTCATACATTCTCATACTTGAGTTCCTTCATTTTTAAGTCAAGAAAGGATCCTTCTGACCAACTGGTATAATCAGCTCTTATAATGACAAGAATGCTCCCAACGTTATTCTGTATCCATGAAAGAACTCTGTGAATTTTGTTTTTTCAGAGCATCATTTTTAGAAAGAAATCAGATTTTATTTTTTACAAAATTCTGGGAAGGAAAATCCAGCATAGTACTCTCAGTATAAAAGAAGCAAGTAGGAAATAAATCTGTCTGTCCTTTATAACCAAAATGCAGTTAATAATCTGAAAACTTTAGATAATTTATTTTGCTTCTAAATTGATACTTTGGCCTCAGGAAGTTTTCGGAGAAGAACACTTGATTCAGTCAGAAACTGGAACAGAGTCCACAAGTCCTGACTCTCAACCCCATATTAAATCCAAGAGAACCAGAACTGTCCCTGTGGAAAACTTAAATTAAAATTAATTTCTAATGCATTCTAAAGGCCACAGTCCTGTGGCTCTCTTCATCACTGGATTGTTACTGATGATCTGTCCCAATGTGGAACAGAGACAAAATGACAATTATGCTTCCTAAGAAGTCTCGAAATAACCTGCCAGCTTTGAGGTACTACAAGAAAATTCTCTTTCCAAATATTATTATTGGCTGGGACCCCCAGGTTCCACTCCCATTTCTCTGCAGTTATCCCTTTGCACCAAACTCTGATTTCTTACTTAAATAATTTGTGAGCAGAGAGAGACCAAGCCAGAAACTTAAGCATAGCCTGGGCTGGGGAGAGGCTCTTACGTAAAATCAGTCCTGCTTTTTCCATAATACAGGAGGTTTCCCATGGCCACAGCTCCTTTCACTTAGAAGCCCTTGGTTAAAGTTCATATTTGGATCTGTAAAGTTATGTCAAATCCATCAGGTCCTTTAAAAAGTGACCATTGAATAACTCAGAGCTCTGCAAACCTGTTTGGTCTGAGTTAATCCTGAACATGAAGTGGCACCTGGAGTGTACTGAAATAAGTGAACACTATGAAAGAAAGGGTGGAACAGTTGAAAAACACGTTGAAACTCCGTGGAAATACAGATTAACAGAGGGAAAGTTTTTAAACAACAACTTCTGAAAGACATAGGAACTAGAAAAAAGGAATCAAATGTAGTTCTGAAACTCTCAATACTTTTAAGTAGTTTCCAGTTAGTGCTCTGGTGGAATAGGTGAAAGAGTGTTATAGAAACCTGCAGTCTTGGTAGAAATGAAACACGTGAGCAAGTATGTTCTAAGCAGATCATACAAGAAGGTGAACTCACAGAGGAGTATGGTTTCTCTAGGTCTGAAGATCCAAGTTAGCACAGTGGGAGAAGAGTGGTGAGGAAGCCTAATCTTTTCAGAGACCAGGTTGCGCTGATAGAAGGATCTGGTGTGTAAAGGTCAGCAAATCGAAGTCAGTCCTTGAAAAAGCAAGCAGAATTTGCCCAGCAGGGGAAATCTTCCAGTCCATACTGAAGCTCTCTAAAGATGATCAAAGCTCTAAGAACGTAGCTATGAAAAAAAAAAAAAATAAGGAAAGAGACCTGAGGCAGAATGGCATTTGAAATTTGAGGTCAGAAGGTTTTGAAACATGTCAAATTATGGATTGTGGCGACTAAAACAGTACTCTTACTTGGGCAAAGAAATCAGTGGTGTAGCTTATCAATTGGTTACTCATGAAGTGAAACACAACAGAGGCTGAAGCACATAGAACAGCACAGAGAACAAAGTTAATCCTGCTAACACAGGTACTTATGTATGAGCCCTGTTGAAAAAGGATGCAACAGCTCAGTCTTGATTATTTACCTGAAAGCAAATGGGCATCTCAAATCAGTCATAAATGATTTAGGCAAAATGGTGTTATTGACAGGTTGATCCAGAAAGAGTGAAAAGCTGCTGAGATGTTTGTTCATTAAATTAGGCAGCAGAAGGAAGGTACCAGAGCTGCTGATGAGGAACAGTAAACGAACAATTATAAAAATAAAAATGTACTGGAGTTGCTGTAATGATGGACATACAGGCACTGAAGTCAATCACTTGTTCAAGGACGTCAGGTGTAAAACTAAAGGTAGGGAGTATTTCTATGTAGTAATAAGTCATCAAACCAATGAGTTATGCTTCTATTTAATATTTTGCATCTCTATTCCTTGATTAAAGCCGTTTGGCTACATGTCCACTTCTAGTATATAATCCTCAATGTAATCCTTCAACTAGTGCAGCTATATGTCTGTTCAACAGAATCATTTGCTTGAGCTACTCTGTTCCCTATGCTTCTCTTTGTACCTCTTACTGTTTTGAACACAAAGAAATAATTGTTCAAATTGCCTTTGTCTAACATCATTCTGGGGATAACTGTATATAAGACTGCACAGTGGCGGTGCTGGGGCACCTTGGGTAGGTCCATCTTAATTATATTCACAGAGCTCTGTGAAGTTACTAAAGAGGTGAAAACTCCAAAGGACAATATGTAAAGGAGATTTTAATATCTTCAGTGCAGTTTGGAGAAAAGCTGCGATTACAAACCTGCAGTTCAGGCTAGTCCTGCATGTGTAGCTGATATATTTCTTCACTAAAGAGTCGCTGAACCAACAGAAGGTAATGACACTTTAGATTTTATTTTGTAAACATTGAGGTCACTATTGAAGGCTAGGGGGTTTTGGTTTTTTGTTGTTTCTTTTTTTTTTAAATACTATTGAATCAAGTGACTTGCAATGATTAAATTTAGAATAAATGAAAATAGATCAGTCCTTACAGATTTTCCTTGAGAAAAGAGGGGGTCTAGTTACTGAAGCCATTGGGACTGGAGACCTCAGTGAACTGAATGTGGTGTAAACTTCACATTTCTTTTGCCAAGGGTATAATTTGCTATCAAGAATTTGAACCACAAGAAAGGAAAAATCTCAAAAAAAGAGAAAACTTCAAAGCTATTTAATCTATCCATGTTAAAAATACATATTAAGAGTAAGAGGAAAAAACGGAATTGAGGAAGAAAAGCAGTGTCTTTACAGGAAGAGAGGACATAATATGCTAATTGCAAAACCAACTGATTTAAACCTTGTGAAAGAAATTGAAAGCAAGCACAGAAGGTTTTCTGGCAGTGTAAATAAAAAGAGAATAAGAACAGAAATGCAGAGGAATTGAGGCCAAGAGTAAAGTTTATTTAAGTCAAGCCAAAAAATACAAAGTAAATATATAATAAAGGAAGTTATCACATCCAATATGGAAACAAATCTCAAAGAAAATAAGGCTTTCACACTGAGAGAACATCACACTCTTTGTCCCAGAATCCTGAAAAGCTACAGCCTGAGAAAGCTACAGCCCTTTTCCGTACACAATTCTGGCCGTCCATATTCAGAGCAGAGAAGTTCAAACTAGGTCAGTTGCAGAGGTGGGACACAGGATAATGAAGCTAACACAGACATTATTTTCTTATGAGGAGAAACAAACTGAGTCAGCTTGTTTAACTTCAGCAAAGTGGGGGCTGCAAAAATATATGCTGTCTGTCAATATATCAGTGTGTGATCGCTGGGGAGGCAAAAACAATTATTAAGCAGACAGGACAGTGCTGGCAGAACCAAATGTGAATATATTGCTTATGAATATTTTAGGCTGAAAATAAGAAGGCTTATGACTAGTTGAGGAGTGGGATTCTGTGACACTCTCCCATTAGAAGCACCAGAGGAGAGGCAAACACAGCAATGGAGATGGAGTCTGACATGCTTTTGCACAGGATTGTGTGATGTCCCATGGTAGCAGGGATGTAATGATCCAAGGGATCGATTTCCCTCAGATGTTTTATATTCCTGTAATTTGCCTCGCTGCCCACTGGTCTTTTAATCCCATAACCTGTCAGCTTGAAAAATCCTAGTACCATCAAGATTAAGGCAGATGTTTTGCTACTACAGGATAAAAAATGTTCCCTGTGTGTTTGACTTTGTTTCATGTAAAGCTTCAAAGGCTACTTTTACATCTCCACAAAACACTGCACCTCCCTGAGGTCCAAGAGAGAATAAAGTTCAACCAGTGCAGTTGGTTGGGTGCTAGTAGTTATGATAACGGCTTACTGTAGCCGAAAAGATTTCATATGGCTTTGAAAATTTATGGCCTGATAAATCTATTCATAATGAGTGTGTTTCACTCCATGGCTAGACCTATAGAGGGAATGAGATCAGCTGAGAAGTAAATGTGTCAGAATTCAGTTGTCAACAAAAGGGTGTGTGGGCACCATCCGTA
>WAAD01014693.1:190100-226899 GCA_013389945.1 Fregata magnificens
GATCTGTCAGCACCAAAATGCAAGCACCTGGAGAATTAAATGTGCCAAGACTACACCGTGGTTTGGGAGGACAGAAGTTTAAGGCAGGCCTTGTATTATAAGGTTCATGATAAGACACGAGAATAAGCAAAATATGCTCTTCTTGGCTGCTGACTGATCACAGCAGATGAGGACAACTGCTACTTGGCAAAATGCAACATATACATCCCAAAACTTTGCTGGGAAGTTGTTTCATAACCAGGTCAGAAACAGGAAGACAGAGCTAATCCATGCCACCCCAGAATGCCTTGGACATTGCCAGATGTCATAGGCTGTGTAGCTGAGACCTCCTAAGCCTGTTAGACCTGTTGTACATTCATACCTCTGGAAATCCTTAAAAGATGTGATTATTTAGCCAGATCCACCAGACCTGGCTCCCAACCCAGTAAAGAAGATATGCTTGGTGCAGGGCAGAGAATAAATAGCAGACTAGATGGTGGCCAGTTCCCCAGCCTCCTTCCAAGCAGTTCTTCGTATTGATGACAACATCAAGGATGCACTGTCATGGGTATAGCACAATCATAATTTAAAAGCTAATCCCTGCACCAAGTTTTTATTATTGAGATGGGACAACAACTTAATGCTAGAAAGATAACAGCAACAATAACAGAAAATATGACTTAGTCGAATACATGCTTTTTAGAACCTTTTTAGCATCTGTTCACTTAAAAAATTAATTAGAGCTGTCAAATTTTGAAACATTAGTGAAAATCAGCAAGAACTTTACAAGCTTGCAGGAGACAAACAACAAGCTTTTTTATGCCACGTTTTGACCTGGTCTGTTAATGCATCAAAAAGCATTGCTGTGTGGCTCCTTGTAATAAATGAAGGACCATACCACAGTCCCTCACACTCCTTCGTGCGGGGTGTCTGTTTTTAGGGCTCTGATTTGCAGTACAGTTATATACTGACATATCACTTTGTTCATAAGATACGTTTCCTACTTATTACCATAAGTCATACTTTTCTGGGAACTTTTCTAGAATAAAAACAAAGATTTGTCTTGCTTTACTACTTCTCCAGTCTCATACTTACAGAGGCAGGTGGCTATGGGTGAATACCCTGCAGCTTTCCCATTTCTCGAGGTCAGCAGTAGAATTTATAACTGGATTTTAATTTGAAGCCATTCATTATTTCACCTCTCTTTTTCAATTGCCTCCTTTCCTATTTTGTTACCTTGCCCTTTCCTAGTGCAGCCTAACATCATCCTTGTGGTTTTGCCCAGCACAGAGCACTGAACAGATGTTTTCTTTGATCTGTGCTCAGTCATATTTAGGCCCTTTCCCTCAGTAATTACAGTTAATTTCAGGAATCCTCAGTGAATATTAATAGTGGAAATTGTTCCATCAAATATACATAACATTACACTGAATGCTCTTTGACAATGCACTGCTCAATTACACAGATGCATTACATCATCCTGAAATTGTACATAATTTTCTTTATGCTTAATTAGATTGAAAGAGAGTGCCAGGAGGAGTGGGGGAATGGACTATGGGTTCCTATAAATCCCTAAAACACATTACACCCTGCACTCAGAAATGTCTCTCTCCCTAACGTTCTCCTCTAATTTTGGGTAGTTTCTACATGTTTTCTCATCTAGCATGACGGAAAGGAGCTAGTTGCCTTAAAAATAATAAAGGTTTTCCCTTCCCTACCCTGCTCAGTTTCTCCTGTTTGACCCTGCACTAAAAGCACAGATCTGCCATAGTTATAGGCAGAACAATACCCTGCCTATAACTATGTCATTGACTGTCATCATCACAAATTTAGCCTGTGACTTCATCCCAGGGCCAGACAGGGGAGGGGAATGGGCAGCAAAGGAGAATGGCTGTGATTAAGTACAAATCACCAGAGCAATTAGAGAACGTGACCAGACTGTAAAAAGCACAGGGAGACATCTCCCAGCCCAATGGATTCACAGGTTTTTTTCCTAGTTACAAAAGCCTGTTTTTGATGTTTGCCATCTTCTTTGCTCCTAGTCTATTTAAGGAAGGTTGGCTAGGCATAAAGAAGAGCTACAGAGGCAAATAGCCTGGTCTTTGTAGACAGGCCATGTACTTAGCAGCTGTAGTGCTGCAATCCGTGGTGGAGGGCAGAGAGACAATTCTCCAAGGCATATGATGCTCCCTGAAGCCAACAGGAGCGCATCTCTCTCTGCTCTCTGACTTGGGCAAACAACTCTTACCTACAACTCTCTCTCTTTATTGGCTGATTTGTTGAAAGAAGTCCCTGTCTTGTTTCAGTTCTTTTAGGTTACCAAATCAGGCTCTCGAGGAGATGTGGTTCTCTTGCAGTCACGCAGAAATTTGCTCTGTAAAGCTGGAATCATAATGTACATCTATTAGCCCTCTAGATAATTCAGTCCAGACCATGCAGTCGGTCATTAAGCAGGACTGAATTCTGCACAAAGTCTTATGAAAACAGGACTCTGGTTAACACGATAAAAATTAGACTAACAGTGTTTCAGATCAAAGAAGGAAAAACTTACTGTAAAGGATGAGAGGGAAGCTAAGGAATTATATAGTGCAGGGGTGTCCTGTGAAACAGATCGAGACAGACCATCTGACCATCACTTGCTGTCATGTTTTTCAAGGGTCTGTGTCCTAGGAGTGAGCCACAGACCATACAAATTGTCCTAGCAAGGCTCTCCCTGATGTTGTTGTTCCCAAGAGCCATGCAGACTACATGGCTGGAAGCTAAGACATCAGCCAACCTCAGGTCCCATGTCCCCTGTAGCATAAGTGCAATGAAATGTGCTATTGAGTGATAGGAGTAACCTTATGTATTGGGAGACATGCTAGCTGTTTCAAGGTCGTATTTTGTAACAACAAGTTCTCACTACGTGACAGAGGATGCTCACATGGGAGTCATGGACCAGATAAAAACCCTATCACATCAACGGACATCTACCGGTATGTAACCAAACTGCAGCTACCTTATTAGGATGTTATCACATGACAGGATATATCAGCTTTCTGGATGTGTGTGGACATATATGCTCTGACAGTGGAGGGCTTGACGTTCAAGGTCTCCAGGTGTCTCTGCAAGATGTTGCATGCATCAATTTGGGCAACATTTGGGGTACCATAGGTATCAAGGCCATTATTTCTTTTTGTGAATCATGCAACTAGTGCTACGTATCATCCTTGTTAAATGACATAACCATTCAAGAATGCTGTTGCAATCATGCTCGTCTCAAAAGTGAAGAGAAATAAGCCCAGTGGCCCAATGCTGTAAAACTCTGCCCAGCACAGGGCACATGGTTGCGTTCAACTTGTGTGTGTTATTTTATAGGTTTTGCTTTCTCATAAATATTAATGAGGATCCTTTAGCACCTTTCATCTAAGGATCCCAAAGCAGTTGACAAGTATAAATTACCAAAGCTTTACAACACGCAGAAGGGGAGGCTAAGTGCTGCATCCTTTTAACACTCAGGCACAAAATGGCAAAAGGAGGTTAACTGACTTGTCCAGGGTCAGGCAGTGAGTCAGAATGGGAGCTGGAAAGTGGTACCCAGGAGTTCTCATTCTGCTGCTGCTGCTGAATATACACAAAAACAGGCAGCTGGGGAGTTGCCTGAACAGTGTTTGCTACAGCTGGTGCTGAGTCTCACAGCTCCTTATTTCTGTGCATGGTGTCCTCAAGAGCTGAAGCACACACTCTCAGCCCATATGCTCAGGTTCTGGGAACATCCCAGAGAGCTTCTACAGGTGCTGTTGAGAAGACTTCTCTGGGCTGGTGAATGCAGAGAATGATTTTGAACAGTGTGTGAGTTCAGTATAAAAGGGGAATAGGCACTGTTGGACTCCTTTTTCTGCATTTCCAGCAACTTCTTTAGGGGAGTTTCTCTGTTGCCATGGTCCTTCCAGGTAGGAAGAGGTGTTAGGATTTTTTTGGAGATACCCTGTTTTGGTAACAACAACAATAACAACAATAATATTTTAATGTTTCTTGTTTTCATCTTAAGTTGCTGAAATTGCAAAGATTTCATTGGTCTAAAATGTGCATAAATCATAGGGTTTCCATTTCACAGATGAGTAAACCGAGGCTAAGGAAGTGCATCTGTAGCAGAATTAAGAAGAGAAAATCTTTCACTGACACTGGACAGCCTTCCTTTAGTGGCTACAGGGAAGTTTTAGATCTGTATATGATAAAAATCGGAAATACTCTTCACTGATCCATCCAGAAAATGCTCATCGCCGTGCCGCTTCCCTAGATCATGAGCAATTATAAATGAATCTGCTGAGACATTACCCTGGAGACTGACACTAAAGTCACTGCTTAAAAGCCAGCACAGTAAAGATCATTACCACAATTAACAGCCTAGCCAAAGCTATTACCAAAGCCAAAGCCATGGCTGAAATCATTGATGGTTCCAAAGGTTCAGAAGTTCCTGCTCTAAGCTAGCAAGTTTTATTTCACACCTGTAGAGGGCTACGGATGTATGCATGGCCAGTTACCATGCCCAGCTGATAGTCAGTAACTTGTATATACAATGATGCATTGATTGCTTTGGCTTAAGGGCTTGCTTAGACTTCTGGCCTGAATTTTGGCTATATTAAAATATCCTTCATCTCCCAGGTTTTTTCTCACTGTAAGTGGAGTTTGTTCATGTCCCATATACACACTAGGCAGTGGCTGCTTTCCTCCTGCTGTCAAATGGGCACTGGCAATGGGTCTTCCACTCTGTGTGTCATCTCAAAATAAATTCTGCCTGAGTCAGCCATAAATCAGTAGATGATCTCTGTGGCACAGTGGCTCCATGTTGCTCATCCTATGCTGATACAGTGTAGGGCACAGTACCACAATCCAGCTGTTAAGATATGAATACACTACCAGGGATAATTTGCAGAGAAATTTAAATACTGCTGACTTAGGAGAAATAAAATCACTGAAGCACTGGACGATGCTGGCAGGCTTGAAGCCAAAATCACATTTGCTTTTGTTCTGCTCTGACATGGGGTGTAATTGGGTTACAGCTACAACTTTGAAATAATCTTTTTTTTTTTTTTAAGACGAAGAACACAAAAACATTTCTGACAGTGTCCAGCAGAGTGTGAACAGCACTAATTGTTCATGAAGAATCAGGTACCTTCTGGACACTCAGATACACAGAGGTCATTAATATTAACTCCACATAGATACTAACAAAAAAAAAAATCCTCTAGAATGAATATCCAAATAATTTTTTTCTTTTTTTTTTTTCAAACTCTGGATTAAGTAATAAAGAAAACGTTAAAATATCTAGAATGTATAAACTGATATTCGGTCCACTGAGGGTAATGGGATCCACCAGTGACAGGTGCCTCAAACTTTCAGAGGGAAACATGAACTGAAAGCACTTCTGCCCCACACCAAGGGGCGCAGGGGTGGGGATGGGGGTTGCGGTCAGTCCATCACAGCCCCTCTCGGCCGCTCCTCCCTCCCCACACGTCTCCCCGCTCCAGCGCGGGCCCTTCCCCGGGCTGCAGTCCCTCAGGGACAACCTGCTCCCGCCCGGGCTCTCCACGGCCGCGGCTCCCGCAGGAAATCTCCCCCCGCTGCGGCGTGGGGCCCTCCCCGGGCTGCAGGGTGGGTCTCTGCTCCAGCGGGGTCTCTGCAGGGCTGCAGGGGATCCCTGCTCCGGGCCTGCAGCCCCTCCCGCCCTCCTCCTCCTCCTCCTCCGGCCTCGGGGTCCCTCCTGGACACAGCTGGGACCGGCTGTGTCCGGCACGGGGCAGCCCCGGCCTCTCCTCACAGAGGCCGCCCTGAGGCAGCGTGTCCTCTCAGCCGTTGTGCCTCGCACCAGAGCAGAGCTGTGCTGTGCGCGGCACAGACAGCTGGTGCAGCTCTGGAGAGCTGAACTCTCCCTGAGGTAAGCGGGAGAGCAACAGATGGCTGAAACAAAAAATAGAGGTGAGACTGGGAAATGAATTTCTGCTTTTAAAAGCCCTTGGCCTTTGCAGTTTTAGGAACGGATTTTGAGCACAGTTGCAAATGTATTTTGGGTTGTCTGGTTTGGGAACTCTTGGTTTTGCCAAGTATCACGTATCACCATGCGCTGTCTGAAGGAGCCAAGTCAGGTCCAGCTGTATCACCTCTTGGAACCTATCCATCACTGCAAGTGACAGCTTTGGAGGATTTCACTTTGACATTTACTTGGCTCCCGCTGTCTTACCATTAACACACTTCTGGTGCCTCCCTGAGAGAAACACGGGGCATCGAAAATGCCTTTAAATCACCTGTTTCAGCCATAAGATTTTATTAGCAAAGAGTGAATTTCCATCATTGGGGAACACTGGTCGTTTCTTTGCAGCTACACCGTGCCCTCGGTCCTCCAGTCTGACAGACTGAGTGGCTCATCATGGGCTGCCTGGTGGCATTTCTGTTCACCTTGCAAGCACTTGCAAAAGGTGTTGAATTGCTACCTTCCCCTGCATGGCTATTATTTATTAATGTATTAGACCTTCACTCACTATATATTCTTGGATTTAGCTTGAAATGAGATATACAGGCGTTCAGCCTGTTCATCTAGCTGCTGAAAGTCAATAAAATACCGTAACCTGAAGAGGGAGAGAAGTTGCACATTATAGGGTCTGAATCGTAGTCCACCCGAGACTGCAGACAGTGTATCTTTCCCAGTAGGATCATAACGGCAATTATCCCAAAAGAACTGGTAGGTGAGGGTAGACTTCATCCTTTTAAGTGTTTAATTTATCAGAGCCAGAAGGCTGTATTTTAAAATGAAAAGTAAATGAATAAATATTTAAAGCAGACCAGGAAGGATTCATTTTGATACTTTGAAGGTGGCAGCACTGTTTTGCCAAGGTGGGAAAGGAGTTGCTATGAGAGAGATAACTTGGCTTTTTTTTTTTTCCCCAGTAAAAATGTTTTTTTGGGTTTTTTTGTTTTTTCTAGGACAAACTTTGTATCTCTTTGTAGTGTAAAGTACAGTGTGTCCTCAGGATGGGAAGGAGCAAGCAACAAGATGAAAAAAAAAGCAGTGGACAGTTACAAGATAAATTTCAAAATCTTTTGGCACTGTCAAGCCTTAGAGGCAAAAAACACTAAATTGCCTTTTGTGTATATCCCAGGAGAATGTTTTCTCCTTTGGTGTGTTGAATCTGTGTGTTTGCTCATGTATTAAAATTGCTGCTCGGTCTGCAGTGTAAAGATAACATAAAATTAATCCTAAATACCAGATATAGGTTTACAGCCTGAGATGCTCTCTGGAGCTGTCATCACTTCTGGGTTGTTGTTGTGATGGGATGTAAAGTTTTATGCTCTGCAGCTTCTGGACAAAGCCACTGCTAAAGGGATTTAGAGAAGCTGACCAACAGATGTAGGCTAGGAAACTGCTGGAGAAACACACAGCAAGTAATGAGGAATTGCCAAGGAAGAGAAAAACAGCGCAAAGGGACAAGATGATAAAAAATGTGGGTTATCACCTTGCAGAGTCTATCCTGCCTTGCTCTGTCAAAAGCTCGGCTACAGACTGGGACTTGCAGGGACCTGGGGACTGACATGAGCATGTTCCAGGCTCTCATGGAGAAGAGGAGGGGGAGCAAATCACAGCTCTCGGGCAGACAGAAACTGTTCTCATTCCTTCACCAAGCTCACAGCAGCCACTGTACACTAGATGAAGTTGCTTTACCTCTGTATTCGTAGTGCCAAAATGACTTGCTCACTTCAGTGGGGTGGAGGGTGGTAAGACTCAAAAAAGGATGGCATCCAAGGGTGGCTGTCTTCGATGTGGTCCTGAATAACCAAGAGTAATTCATTTTCCCTTGTGATGATATTACCTGGGAGATTTTTCCCAGTATCCCCCTTTATATATCCACAGCCTGGGAGCTCACAACACTGCGGAAATGAACTTTTGCCCAAGCAGAGAGTAGAGCTCTCTGCCTGGTCTGACATGCCATGTTGCATGTACCAGAGATGGTTTTTACCCCATTCCTCAGAAAGGTAAGTGCTCCTGGAAGTGGGACGAATGTGTTGACAGCAGCTCTGGTCATTAAAATGGGCTGTGCTGGCAGACACCTCTTGGGCCACGTGGCATTCAGGAAGGGAGCGGGGAGGGAGAGGGGTCCTTCCTCTCACTGTAGGTACACCTCCTCCTTATGCTGTGAGCCAGTGGCTGTTTTATTGCAGGGTTTCATTCGTGATTAATGAGTTATTATCAGCACCCTTGGAAAATCCACCATAGTTGTTTGTCGCCAGATAGCGTACATCTCCTACTCAATTCCTGCTTTTGGCTGTCAGGTTTTGGCTGAAATCAGACACTGAGATGATAAGCACTGGAAAGCAATGGACGATTTCAATTTAGGCTGTATAAAGAGACCAGTTACTCTGTAAAAGCACCTGTGTGTGTTTGGTATTGATAGGATTAGTGCAAGGTAATTCATATTCCAAGGCTGTGACCTGCCTCCAGATTAAATAATATGTCCTGCAAAGGAAATTACCAAGCCATTGTGTGTTAATAACACTGAACACTCTTTTTTATTTTTAACACTGAACACACTTTATTAATTTTGAGTACCAGCCTCACACTTCAGGACTGTCTTGACAAGTTATTACACCTCCCTTAATTAAAGTTTTGTTAGCACATTGGCTCCTTGAAATTTCCAGCAGATATTGGTCCTGTAGCCTGTGTAAATTTGTACTTTCTGAAGTCTATCTTTCAGCTGAACTCTGGATTTGTGCTGCATGCTGGGGTTACCTGTGTAACTCAGGGAAAGCAGCATTAGGTATCGTCTGGCATCACCCAGGAGAATTATGAAGACATCAGAATGAATTTCTTGTGTTATTATTAACACAGTTCTCATAGAAACCTCCTGGTAGAAGCACAAACGTTGCTCCCCTCTGCTGTTTTGGGTCCTGCTTCTGTGGAGAGTTTCAAAATTATGGGAATCACAAGAGCACTGCAAGACTGCACTGAGAGGCCATACATGAAGTTACATCTCAGCTCCCTGTCTGCAAAAATAAATTACTGAGACCTAGTGCTTCAAGAATGCTTACAGACAGACATCAGACTGATACCAGAAAGTCAAAAAACGTCATTTTAAGAAATGTGGTTAGAGTCAAGCAGATCCTTTGAATTATCTTATCTTGAATTGTGTGGGTAACATCTCATACTTGTAAGACAGGAATGTGTAACTGTAAAGCTTCTGGCATGTATTTGTTTGGGCTGACATTTGCCTACAATTTCAGTTCCTCCTTTAGGTTTTCCCTTGTCATCAGCAAGCAAACTTTATAACATTGTGCAGGTTAGCTAACCTTCTGTCTCATATTTGTCAGGCTGTGGAAAGCAGCAAGACATGTACCATACAGAGGTTTGGTAGGTCTTCATCAGCAGTAGGGTTTAAAATGGTTTGAACACGGACATGTAGAACAAATGCAATTGTTTCATTTTTGCACCAGGCTATATAGAAACCAGTGGCTCATTCTGAACATAGACGTCTGCTGGCCATACATCAGTCTTCTGTATTGTTCTTCCTTTCTTCTGTCATTACGTGCAAGACAGTAGAGATCTTACTCAACTTAGGTGATACCTCTCACGATAAATATTTGCATTAAAGTTAATAGGATTACAGAGACACCATAACACTGAGTGTGCATAAAGATGCCTGCCACTTTCTGGCTTTAAATAGTTTTCAGGTCCCCTTAGCAACTGGGTTTTGCATGTGCAACAAAGTGTTTTTAGTGAGTGATAATCATCAGACATTGATGCCCATGCTGAAGAGTTAACATTAATGCCCTCTTCATGCTGCAGCTGTTACTCAGAGATTTGCTCACATTACATAAGTAGATTGAACGATCCTCTTACATGTTTCTCTTTAACATATCCTTGAGGGTGAATGGAAGGATTTACTTAGGAAATCATGGGTTATTTATTTTTCCTTCAGACTGGTTTAGCTTTAAAAACAGCCACAGTTTCAAATCAGTGCTATTGATGGAAAATTTGCTCCATTAGTTTGCGGTGGTGTGCCATCCCACAAACCCATGAAATGATCCCCACTTTTCATGTTTATTAAATCACTGCATTCTAAATTAAAATAAAGTCTTTTCCAGTCATGAGTAGCTTTTTTCAGCAGCCAGTGGCCTCATTCATTCTTAAGTCATGGTAAAGACCTCCATTCTGTTGCTAGCCAATTTGATCCAGAGCTTGATTTAGCCAAAAATATGTACAAACCTCCCATTTTCCTAACACTTTTCTTCCTCCAGTTTAAGGTAAAACATTCTTCCTAGTCTTTAACTGTCAATTGCTTCCTAGAACAACAACTGCAGATTTTTTTAAAGAAATAGTTAATGACGGCAGGGAGGAAAGAGAGGGATGCAATTTCACATTCTCCTACCAAGGGGCAACGAAGCATCTGAGGTTTTTAACCTTGACTTTGAAATGGCTTTGTAATTATGCCTTCTTAAGACAATATGTTTGAAAGCCTGCTCACCACTGGCTGAGTGGGAGAAGGAATCTTGTCATTCATGATGGCTGATCACTTGTTTGCCAAATCAAAATTAAGAATAACCTTTCACCACCAGCTGTAGCACAGCCATCATCCTTTCTGCCTTCCCAGTGGGTACGAACGAGATTACAGTCAGTTTGCACATGACAAACCAAAAATAACCCCAACAGCCTGTTAAAATTCAACTCCCCCTAAGGATTACATCCTAACAAACTCTAAAGCCTAGTGCAGTTCAGCTGATCAATGGGAGGTGAATCATATGCTTTATTTTTTTCAAAGTTTTCAAAAATCTCAACCAGAAAAGAATTGTGTTGTGAACAGGGAATGATGTATGGTGTTGTAATATCCAGCACAGATTGCACGGTAAAGTCTTTGCAGGATTAAAGCCCCAGGCCTTCAAAACTGCCACAGTTAGATTCAAAACTAATTCTTTCTCCTAATAAAACCTTATCTAAATCCTGTCTGCTTCCAAGCCTTTCATTACTCTAGCAGGTTTCTCCTATTCTGTACCTATCTGTCTGTTGGAAAGCACATAAAACTACAACATTAGCTAAAGGGCATCTCAATTTGCCATCTGTAATCCAAGCTATTACAATGTAAAGTTTTTCTTTACAGTTGTAAGATCTCTCTTTAAATTGCTCTTTAAGGCTTCTCTCATTCACCGGAGACATGGGTACTCAGAATTGGTGGGGTAAAAATTCTTGAGCTGACAGCAGACAGACTGGGGAAAAAAAAAAAGGAAAAAAGAGAAAACATCAAAGAAAAATAATCAGTAGCTTTGAAAGTCTTGAGTTCAGTGCATAGTGACAGTATATTTGGGGCCATCTTCCCCAAAGAGGGAAATTACCAGACGTCACAGGTCATTGAAACATGGAGCTTTTTACATGAAAGTGTTTGGCTATGGGCTTTGCTGTCTGACTGTCACCATTTCTCTGTGCCTACTGTCTTTCATCACAGACCTGTTTCTTCTCTTCCTCTCTTGGGCTCATGCTTTGAGCTCTGATCTTTCACTGTTAAAGTCACTGAGAGTTTTGCCAGTAATTTCTGTAAGCATAAGATCAAGCTCTTACTTTCTTTCATACTCTTTCTTAAGTCTCCCAAATGTTTCTTTGTAGGCTTCATTCCCCAAAACACAGATGTTCCTTCTGTCTCTCTTCTTTTTTTTTTTTTGGCTAAAGAGTAAAAACACTTCAGAAAAGCAGCGAATAATCTGATTTGTCAGATTTCTTCAAGCATTTTGCCCTATTCTCTTTAGGATAGGGGTGATGATCAAGCTAGTTCAGATTTTCCAGCTCTCCTAGAATTAGCAAACCAATGTCTGTAGGATGTTTAGTTGCCAGAAAATAAATTCAGATACAGATGCAGATGGTCCCTCCCATGTACAAACCTGCCTGTAAGTAATTGGGTATTCATGTTAAAAATAATTAAATAATTTCTAGTTGCTCACATCTAAGCCCTGTGAACAGTTCATGCAGTTAAAGCTTCTAAATTAAATATTCCTGACTCCATAATGCTGGTATACCAAGCAGATGTATTCTGGAGTACTACCTACTGCATGGGCATGCTATCTACTGACTAGCTGCATATAAAGAGAGAAGAACACTCATATAACACTGTCTATAAATATAGCAATGAACATACACTCCAGAGATGTTGTAAGGGCTCCAAAGTTAAGTTTACTTTGAGGTTTTGAGCTTAAATCAGAACTAAACCTGCCGTAAAAGATGTTATAATGATTGAATATACTTTCTAGATTTAACACCTTCACAGCCCTGTTTAATTTCCTGTAATATTTTTAGTTCATATAAAAAGATGTTCTCCCTATTCATCAAAAGATATTTTAATCCTGACAGGGGAAAAATTAAGCTACTGATGTCTGCTTCCTATATTTAGTACTTTTCGTTTGACACCCCGTGCTCCCACATCAGCTTCTTACCACTGTTCTGGGTACCAAGGAGAAGAGCTGGGTGAGTGAAAGTGTGGGAAGTGTAGGAAGATGGAGTAAGGATGCGCGTCTTTCTGGGTTCATTTCAATGGCCTGTCTGCTGCATGTGCTGGAGTTACAATACCTCCTGCACCTCCATGCTGGAGGGGTCAGGCTCCTGACTATGAGGACGGGGTCCTCTGTTTCATTGGAAAATACTACAAGGACCAATATCTTCAGTCACATGCAGCCACAGAAGATTAGGTGTTTTCTTCAGAGACTGTCAACTTAAGCACTGCATTCACCAGAACAATGACAAAGTCACCTCTATCGTGAGCCTGAAGCATTAAAAAAAAAAAAAAAGCCTATAATAAAGACCAACTGTCTCAATTGTAATGTACATGAGGAAGAGTGAAACTGTAATCATTTCCTGCTATAACAAAATAATTCCCAGATAAGCCTAAGAAATGGGCAATGCCTTATGTTCCAGGGAAAAGAAAATAAAATATCCAGACCTAAGACAATACTCAATGCCAGAGTGATGTGAAGATATATCCCTTCCTGATGCCAAATCTGGTGCTTGGCTTAACTCAGACTGTGGAAGTAACATACACAAAGTGTGTCATCCTGTGCATCAAAGACTTTCTGGATTTTATGACACTTCTGTTCAAGCTGTCATTGCTTTCCTTAAATGGTGACCTTTCTATATGCACTGCATTTAAGAAACAAAAAGTACGACTATGGGACAGGTTTCAGTGGGATGTAGAAATACCGGAGCTAGCTTTAACCACACTACGATGATAATGGAAGCAGATTAACTGTGACAGCACAGGACTTTGTGCTGTCAGATTAATTTGTTGCACTAATTAATTGGTTCTCAGCATGGAAAATTAACCCATTCTACTTCAGTTACTTAATACCCTAGCTAGCTTGATTAATTCTAACATTTTCGTACTAAAACATCCTACAATTAAGTTAGAGGTACTAACAAGTAACAGCAATAGCATGGCTTGCTATTTGACCAGATTTGGATCTCCAGTTTCAGGTTAAGGTTAGAAGACTGTGCATACAGCAACATGTCCTCAGGGGCCACAGATAATCTTTTTTTTTTACTAACCTGGATTGAAATCCAATTGTAGAGCAAAAAAAACCTACAGTGATCTCAATAGAAATTTGTGGTTCTTAGTGGAGACTGGGAAACAGATTCACATGGCCTGAACTCCCCCTAAGCCCAGTATTTTCTATTGCCAGGGTGCCAAGATCCACTGTATAGGGCTGAGGGCAGGGTAAAGTTAAGGTAGATGAAAAACTGGACATGGGCTGGCAATGTGTGCTCGCAGCCCAGAAGGCCAACCATACCTTGGGCTGCATCAAAAGAAGCATGGCCAGCAGGTGGTGATTCTGTCCCTCTACTCCCCTCTGTTGAGACCCCGCCTGGAGTACTGCATCCAGCTCTGGAATCCTCAGCACAGGAAAGACATGGACATGTTAGAGTGGGTCCAGAGGAGGGCACAAAAATGATCAGAGGGATGGAACACCTCTCATATGAGGACAGGCTGAGAGAGTTGGGGTTGTTCAGCCTGGAGAAGAAAAGGCTCCGGGGACACCTTACTGCGGTCTTTCAATACTTAAAAGGGGCTTATAAAAAAGATGGGGACAGACATTTTAGTAGGCCTGTAGCAATAGGACAAGGGGTAATGGTTTTAACCTAAAAGAGGGTAGATTTAGACTAGATATAAGGAAGAAACTTTTTATGATGAGGGTGCTGAAACACTGGTACAGGATGCCCAGAGAGGTGGTAGCTGCCCCATCCCTGGAAACATTCAAGGTCAGGTTGGATGTGACTCTGAGCAACCTGATCTAGTTGAAGATGTCCCTGCTCATTGGAGGGTGGTGGGACTAGATGACCTTTAAAGGTCCCTTCCAACCCAAACCATTCTATGATTCTATGCTTCTCTGCTTCTATGAGTCTGTCAAAGGATATCCGGGTTGATATTTCAAGTTTTCTCAGTTGCCACTGGGCACCTGTCGTGGTTTTGGCTGCGATAGAGTTAATTTTCTTCGTAGTAGCTGGTATAATGCTGTGTTTTGGATTTAGTGTGAGAATAATGATAACACACTGTTGGTTTAGTTGTTGCAAAGTAGAGCTTATGCCAGTCAAGGACTTTTTCAGCTTCCCATGCTCTGCCAGGTACACAAGAAGCTGGGAGGGGACACAGCTGGGACAGCTGACCCCAACTGACCAAAGGGATATTCCATACCATATGGCATCATGCTCAGCATGTAAAGCTGGGGTAAGAAGAAGGAAGGGGGGGACATCAATTGACTGATAGGGATTGCTACTAAATCAGCCTATGAAGTCATTGCTGGATCTGACGCCTGCAATATAAACTCTGCTTTTGAGCTGATAATGGAAAGGTTAATGCTGTAATAAAAGATGAATAGACAGACATGTGCAATTTACTTCCTGCTCTGTAAACTAGGGAACTAATAAAAGCTGTGCTAGAAATAAATAAATAAAAAGAACAAAAAACCCCAACCAACTTTCAGGAACTGAGAAAAAATTTATGTATGACAGTATCCTCCAGCATAAAGAATTTGCACATATTAAAAAATGACAGAAAAAACAAAGCTGACATGAGTTTAAGCACTGGAGCAAGGTAAAAAGATGCAACTGAATGTACAAGATGACCGCTGCATTATTAACTTCTGCTGTCCAGGTCCAAGGGAAACGCTGCTCCTGCTTTTGTGCATGGTGTGGCATGTCTTGTATAAAGAGAATGTTTTAAAATTCCTGGCAAAAAATATTTAGTTTTGAAAAATTTCACATCCTTTTGTATCTTTCTGTCCTATGAAGGAAAGAACACAGTGATCCATGCTGGAGGAAGGAGCACAAGTTCCCTCAAGAGTCTAAAGCATAAAATATTTCTTAGCCTGCCCCATAACTCCAATAATGGTGTGTGTAGAACACAATTACATGCTTTCTATTATGGGCATGTTGAATCATTTGTGTTAGATAAACAACATTCATAGCCACATTACAGCTGTTTAGCGTACACTTAAAGTGGGCACCTTGAGATACATCTAATAACCTTACAAGCAAGCTGAGTGTAAACGTGCTTATTAATAAAATGTCACAATGACTGAAATAGTGCTAGTAATTTAATGTGAAGTATTCGCCATGAAAACCTTTCAAATTTTGTTCTTGTGATTAATTAACTTTATCATCAGATTTACCACAGCACCCTCAGAATTCAAACACCTTGAAAACTAAGTTACCAGATCTCATAATTTTACTGGCTGAGGTGGGATTGCAATACTTGGTTTCTTCAACTTTTCTGTAACTATAACATTACCTTCATAGGAGAAACTAAGCTTTTGTTCTTTAGAAACTATTACTTTAATAGTTGTCTTGGCTGTGGAAAAACACTAGAACACATGCACCCTCAAGGGTAAAAATGGTGTTGGGGAGGTCATTTCATCTCATTTTTAAGTTTGGCTTCATCTCACATTTTTTCAATATTCAGTCTGGCAAATATTTGAGTGTCAAACATGTTACATGTGGTTACACTGGTAAGACAGAGTAAGAAAATACAAGCCTTTTTGGCTTTGGTAAAACCTATTGTTAAAGGTTGTATTTAGACATTTGGGTCCTGGGGCTGGGTTGAAAGCTTTCTTCCCTTTTACTTCTTTTTTATCATTGCCAACATTGCAAGATAATATTAGGTTTGATTCATGGCTTGTTATCTGACATTGTAAGTGAGATTCATCTGACCTAGTCACCTGGGACTCTTTTTTCCAGTTGGAGAATTAGGCACTTCTAATACATAGTTCACCTCTTCCTAAAGTAGATACCTAAAATAGAGGGAAGAATCATGCTTTTAAGGTCCCCAGTTTTCCCCATTGCTTTAAAGCAAGCCAGGCACACTGAGATGCAGACACTTGCACTGTCAATGTCTGCAATAAGTTGAGGTGAATCCCAGCCTGTATTTCACATGCATCTGGCCTAATTTTTATTGAATCAAAATGCAGGCAGAAATCTTAGAGTGGCAAAAGGGTAAGGCTGAGCTCCAACACTCGTTGAAGCAAATTAAAATGTTCTCATTGATTTAAAGGCACTTTGAGTTTGTCCCTCAGAAAAAAATTAAGAAGAGAGGGATGTTGGAGGAGCAATCTTGTCCCACTCCTTAATTTCCTGTTTAAAAAAAATATGGACTGTTTTGAGTATAGACCAGACTTCTGAGCCTTTGTAGGACTACTGCTAGTGGTAAGCAATGGAAAAATCAATGTACAATCAGTTGTGAGCATCTTGATCAAGACTACTTGATCAAGACATCTTGATCAAGTCATTGTAACATCACTGGAACAGTTAGAGCCTATGACCTAAATAATTAATCAATGTTGAGAACAGCTTCAAGCCATGCTATACCAAATACAAATGTACAGGCAATGCCGTACATAGCCAAGGCTAATATCCATATATATACAGAGCATTGACATACTGGAGAGATTGCCTGATTCATTCAGTACATCTTTCACCCAGGAAAGAGTTACTGCCTAGTGCTCACTTACTACTAATGGTTTCCCTAGTCACATGGTATGTGTGCCACCCCATCCCTGGAGATGTCCTGGTGGGATTGTGGAGGGAGAAAAATCTGACTTTCCACACACTTTAGATGTCTATGTCAACCATCACAGTTGTCTGGAAGGTCAATAAAAAAGCCCAGATCTGGCATTCATCCCTCTGCAGCACTCTTAATTTTACTGCAATATTTTTTTAGGCCCAGCAAATGGGAAAAGCTGTGCATCTCTGATGCAAACCTCCCCCTTCATCCCAGTATTCAGGACTGGCAGAGGTATTGCAAGCTGTGAGCACAGCACCAGCGTTGTTACTTTCTGCTCTGGGCTTTCTGGTTTTGTTCAGCTACATGAGATGAGATCCAACTTGTGATTTAGAAATTCAATTCAGGCATCCAAATATCTGTGTGCGTACATGTGAGTTAAGTATCTACAATGCCACTAATCTAGTCAGTACAGTTCGTGGAGCTCAGAGGGCAGTTCAGCTCACTGAATGAGCTTTACTGGCTAGCTGGCTGGTTGGATCTGTCATGCTATACCTGAAAATGGATTTAACTCTCCAGTCTTACAGATTCATTATAACATTAAGATTCCAGCCCCTCTCTGCATTGATGCCACAACAGAAGAAGGTAGCAAAGTTCAAATTAGGAACAGGAATTCCTCTTCCCATGGATATTGAATAGGAATAGGAAAGTTATGTCAAGGCTGTGTCCCACTGTGCCCAAAACTCATCTGTAATAGAGGACCTTCCTTCAGTAAAACCAGCTGCTCCATTTAGGAGGGA
Organism: Fregata magnificens; assembly: GCA_013389945.1. NCBI lineage: Eukaryota > Metazoa > Chordata > Aves > Suliformes > Fregatidae > Fregata > Fregata magnificens. Next base: position 207,874 of record WAAD01014693.1, read on the forward strand.
ACCAAAGATTCATATTCTTTGAGGATACAAATATGGGAGTCCCAACAGAGCTGCTTAGTACAGACTTAACTGTTTTGCTAGATTGTATTCTGCATGCAGAACTTCTCATTACTGCAAATTGGGTTTCATTTTTCTAAACGTACTTACGTATGCTGAATTTTGTGCCATTTCAAATTACTTACTCAACTAAATACAGCTCTTTCTTCAAAGAAAAACAAATAAAATATTCCCCTCCATATTGCCATTTTTTCCTGAAGGTGTGATAGAATTGTCTCTGTTTGAAACTGTCAGGTTAAATGGGAATAACGTAATCTGAGATATTAACGAGCCAGTTGAGCAAAAGGGCTGTCATACATTGTGTTGAGAAGCATTGTTGCAGATGCTGGTGAAACACTTCAGAAATAAGATTGGGCAGGTCTGGAAAAGGCTGATAACCTCCTCCAAAGACTTCAACTTCAGACTTCGAATGAAATATCACATGCTTACAGATGATCATTCTGAATTTTGAATGCTGATTAATTGCTTTTGGTAATGCAAGGCAGCAGAAAGGCTTTAAAACAACATCAAATTTACGTAGGTACAAATACCATGTGCTATTGTTTAGTTGTGTAAATCAGAGTTCTGAGGATACAATGACCTCTACAGAGCTTATCCAAAGTTCACCTTCAAGGAGGATGTGATTCATTTGCTATGCTAACACAACTCATAATTTACTAATGAATGTGAACTGGAGGTGAAAAAGGAGCACATATAACTTATCTGTACTATATGCTTCATCTGTTCCTGTGTTGGCCTTAGCGGTTGCATGGGTCTACAGTGCACTGGGAGTTGCAGACTCTTCAATGCCCTTTCCTGTAGAGGTGCAGATCCTATAGAAATTCCACATAACACAGCCTCTGTAAGCAACTTTGCTGAATCACTTTAAAGTTATTGACATACTCTCATTAGTTTGAAGATGAGATGTTGAAAAACCACTATTATAAAGGGATTTGCCTCAAAGCAATTAATCATCCCCTCCCCCATTTCTGTCCAGACCATGTATCTTGTCATGTATTAAACCATAAAGGCAGCAGCTGACATTTTAGGGTTGAAATCCACTTTCTGTCCCTCTTCTGTCTTCCCAATAAATTGTTAAAAAATCTTCACAATATTCATATAGAACTATGAGAGAAGAGAAGCCCTCAAATATATTTTGAAATGCAGGTATTAAAGGGCATAAGACCTGTGGCAGTGGTTTGATTGGTGTACAGCTGAGTTACAGGGAGTGGTTTCATTTCTGCACTGTGAGAAAAGGCATGGCAGTGAGCATTTGGCCAGCTGGGGAAGGTGTGATTAGGAGACCGTGCTGCTCAGGCTGACATCCAAAATGTGTTTTCATCCACGTGACACTGTGTGTGTTCAGCACCAGGACTCTGGTAGTATTCTTAATGGGTATAATGGAGGCATCTCCTCCAAAAAGGCAAAGAACTGGGGCTTGAATCATGTGTACCTAGTGTGCTGTGAGATGCCATGGGGGATTTTCAGTATCCGTATAAGCCTGGCAAATACGTAACAGAACCTATGGGACATCTGCACTGCTATGGAGCAGCAGCTAGAGAGTGAAGTTGCACCAGGATGTCCATCATTACTTGATAAAAGCCTTGGGTGGGATTTTGACAAAGATAAGACCCCTAGACTGATACGTTTAAAAATGGCTATTTTCATGTGATACATGAGATAATCTAAAGCCTCTGAGACATCCCCAGTTCTTTTTTAGAAAGAGATATTCAAGAATATTCTGCTTTCAGCACCCCTGGCCTCCAGCTAATGCCATTTTATGGAGTACCAGCAACGGGCCAGAGCTGTGAAGCCTTGTTGCTTGATTGACTGATCATCAATGCCAAACCACAGCCTGCTTGTCTATAGAGCATGAAGGGAAAATTAAGTCTGATGTAAGAAAAGGTTTCTAGGAACAGTATCAAGTCAAACTGGACTCAAAATCTGGTTTAATTTGCAGAGAAGTTTGGTCTGTCTATTAACACAGTATTTTGTCTGTGTTAATTTGCATATCCCAAGAAAAAACATTACTCCACACCACCACTGTAACTGTGGTCATAGCTGCTGTAACGTGAGTTTAGACCTTGCATCTTTTAGCATAGACACTTTCTCCTCCTTCTCTTCTCTTCCTGAGCATAAAGTGAGAGCAGCTCATCTACTTTGTATTCTGTGCAGTAAGAAATCCTTTCCTGACTGATTGATGTGCACTTGTTTTGCAGCACCACTGGATCTGTGAATGGGTCATAGGCTACAGACCAGTTTGTTAAGGAAAACTCATGTGCAGTGTTGTCACACAGAGCAAGGTGCAGTGATGACTCTGCACTCTTCACTTATATAAAAATTAGAAAAATTTCAAAAAATCTTCCTGGATTAAAACCCCCCAACAACTGGATAGTTCAAAGCAAGGATCTGAGATCTTTATCTGATTTTCTCCAGTGTAGCCAGTGATTAAACACTATGTGGAAAAAGATCTCTCTTCCATTCTAGCTGTAATATTTCATGTTTTTAGCTGGAAAAGTCCTGAGTCAAACGCCCTGTGTCACAACCAAAGCTGTGACCATCTCAGGTGCAAAAAGGTAGAGCTCTCTGTGGAGTTAATGCCAGAAAATTCAGGAAGGGGCTCTTACAGTGATAATATTTATCTCCTGTAATCCAGAGATCCCACTCAAGCTGCCAGAATTGAGCCATATATCTGGCTCCACAGGAGCTGCATTATGAGGATGCCCTTCATTGCCCATAATGGAAAACCCATTGAATTGTTACCTGGACCTAAAGTGTACTGGCAATGTTCTTGTGGGGTGCAGGGCGTGTGTAGCCATGCACCTTTTCCTTACACAGTTGCGAGTCTATGACCACGCAAAATGTCCATTGGGATTGGCACCATGCAACTTTTCTTCTGAATGTCCCACTCCATGTGAAAACTGAGATCATTGCATAAAGCTGTTATGTTCACACATAAAGGTGAGTGTGTGATGGAGTTTGAGATGGCACAGGCAAAGAAGATACAGTCCAAATTGGAAATTACTTTTTCACTTGGCAATCCCACCTGTCTGAAAGTGCTAGATTAGGTTGGAAGTATTGGCATTGTTTAAAAAAGTATGTTCTTTTGCAATGTAGCATCAAAAATAGAAAAAAACACCCCAACTGTCAAAACTTCCAAATGGGTCAAAGTCTTGGGTAAAGAGTAAAGATTCTCTTTTCAGTTCACTGTAAGAATCTGCCCGGGCACCGAATTAATGTTATCACTTCCCTACCTAGACACCCAGTATTAGAGACTACAGGGGCTATTCTGGGCAGTGCTGTCTTCCTGAGATTAGAAATTCCCTCTCAGCCATATCACCTTTGGAGGACCTAATATATTTAATGTGAGAGCCTGTGAGAAAAGGGAATTTGGTCAGGTGGAAGAAAGGGTGGGTAGGCTGTTTGACTGGCAGGGTTTTGCTTGTTTGTTTTTTTCTCTCCCCTACAGTCTTTTGATCTTCATTGATTTCAAATGGGAAGGTAGGAAATATCACGACAGTTTGTTCAGTCAAGGCAAAAGTCATGACAGTGGGTTCAGAACTTTCTCCCATTTGCATTTTTTGGAGCTCCCTAAAAATTCATTCAGCAGACATAACATTCCTCTCCTCCTTTCTAAAGAAATGGGAAGGGTTTGTAGGGAGATCGCTGTATGTCTGTGTGAGAAATCCTAATTCTTGGGTATCCCTGAGATTTTATCTTGTTTGGAAGTGGACTCCTTGATATTTTGTCTCTGAACACAACAGTGTTGGTGATGCTTAGAAAGGTACCTTCCTGGAAATTCCTACTCAGGATGTTTAAGCGTTGACATGGATGATTAATGCTCTTACCTTAGGGTCTTTGTATACTCTAAATTCACTTTACTTCTTTACAAGGTTTGCTGAAGGCTGGGCACTTGACTGCTGAATTACAGGCTGACTTTCAAATGTCCTACTTTTATTTCACAAAATTTAGCAGAAACCAATGTATGAATCTTGAAGTTTACTTTCAAATGGTTTCACACAAATTTGTTAATGTACTTTGGAGAAGGTCCTGTTAGAAGCATTTCTGAAACTCATCTGATTTGCGGTTACTGCAGCTGGGGCTGCTGGGTAATGCAGTTTGGCTCTGTGCTGTTCCTGCTTTGCCATGCTGCATGGCCCACTGTGTTTCATAGTCTATATGTCTCAACTCAATTAGCAGCATGCTGCCAGCCAGAGATAAGCCCATGGACAGGCTTACTAGTCATGGCAGATAAAAGCCCCAAAGATTAGTTCAGTCCAATGTCATTCACTTAATATAAAAATAGAATTTAAAGCCACTAAGAGAGCAACTCAGAATATTTAGTTGCAACAGTCGGATACTTCTCCATCCTTATTCAAGCTGCAGGAGGATAAGAGACATCTAACTCCTTGGTAGCTAATGCTGTCGTTGCCACTCCTTCGCTTCTGCAGTCTGTCCCCCAATTGCCCATGTGATGTCTAGGCCTCTTCTTGTAACCTATGTATACTAGGCCTTTCAGAGCATCTTTAAAACTTGTCTCAGACACAAGACGGAAATGGGTTCTTAGTGGATGTCTCCTGTCATTCAAACTGAGAAAAATCAGGCAGGGAGATGTAGTGCTCTGGGCTTTCTATTTTGCACTCTCATGCCAGCAAGCCTAGGAAATGTGTCAGGCCATTCTTCTGAAATGTCCCCTACAGCAGAAAATCCAGGATGATGGTGTTCATGCTGTCTGACATTGCTGACCTAAAATATTTGGTACCAGCATGCCAGACTCCCTAAGGAAGCTGGCAACAGTGGTACACAAGGCACTGAAGCAAAAAGTTTTTAGGAGTGGATCTGAAGAAAAAGCAACAAAAGGAGGAGGCCTTAACCAGGCTCTTGGCTTGTACGTGGAGGACAGGAGAGAGGAACTGTCTGATTTAAAAGCTGTTCTTTTGCACCTTAAATGCCCTGCTGTGAAGCACAGCTTTCCTCTCCCAGGTCTTGCTTTTTAAAAGCTTTCCAAAGCTAGAGAAACAGCAGTGAAGCCCATTCAGAGGCACTCCTCCCAATGAGAACCCAAGGTCATCAAAACCTGGCATGTGTAAGCATTTAGGCTTTTCTGGCTCAGCTTCCTACTGTGAGAGGGACAATAGCTCTCACTTCTGTTACCAATGGACTAGTGGCATTCTGGGCTACCACTTCATCACCTGCCAGATCAGCCAGTATGCCAGTGAGACTAGGGATCTTTTGAGGATATTTCCTGACTCTGCCATTGCAGCAGAGCAAGAGTGCAATTCAGCTCACTGAGCATGGCATTTCTACCCTGTCCTTGCTGTATGATGGCATTGGGCCAGGGGCTCCTGCATGGCGCTGTGGATATGTGTGTGTACTCAGTGGAATCTGTGGACACAGAGAAAGAAAAACCTTCGAACATCCCCACCTGAAGCACTTGCTGCTTTTTCCCTCCTCCTCCAGGACCTCCACTGAGTTTCTCAGTGCACTTCCCCACACCCCTCTGCACAGTGCACATTTATAGCCTCACAAAGTTTTTGGATTTTTCCTGTCACCCCTATCTCAGTACTGATCTCTGTAAGAGTAAATGGCCTATTGCTTGGAGTAGCAGAGATGCAAGAGTCTAAATATTAAACAGTGAATATTCACAAGTCTGTGAAAATCAGGCATGCATTCCCTTCTCTCTGAAGAGCTGTTCTCAAATATTTGGTAATGTCATTTTTTTAGTGTTAAAAATCCCAGCTCAAGCTTCTCATTAGCAACCATAAAACGATCAGTGCAACATACTGCAGATGATCTGTGAAAACTGAAGTTTGGATGCAGAGAAAAAGATGGTGGGTAGGAATATAGAGCAACTGAAAGAACTGTTAGAAAAGATGCATTTTAAATCCTTATGGGTAAAAGCCAGTAGTTTAAGAAAATAAGGTTGTTCCAAAATGAAATTTGGGAAAGCGTGTGGGAACCATGGTTTTAGGACCATATTGCATTGGGAACCATAAACCAAAAATTGAGCAAAACACTGCCAGATTTTCCTAATGTAATCTTAGAGAATTCCATTAGCATTTACCAGGTGGCAGAACATAATGAAACTAGAACACAACTTTTAAGGGAAAACAAGAAAGGACCAAATGGAGCAAAGCAGAAAATCTCAGATTCATATGACCATTTGGAGACAGAGAAAATTCCAATGGCTTGCAAGAAATGGTATTGAAGATGTGAGAGCAAACAGAAGTCTATGCACTGTCGCACTGGAGGGTACTTCTTACTAGTAACTGTTCAAGAGGCTTTCCTGCCCAGAGCCCGGTTTATTATTTTGTAAGCAGAATCCTCGACCACATGTAGATGTGATACTTAAATTTACAGCAAGGGATTTCAGAGAAAACTGGTCATGTAAGAAATAGGCTGGTATGGCTAGTAGGCTAATTCTTTCAGTAGTAAAGTATATAAACATTATTAAAAGGTGGTGTTTGTAATTATATCCAAAACAGGGGTGAACATAAGGGGTGGCATTCAGCTAATTTACAGAGTAAACTTCTACACAGGAGCTAGTCACTAGAATCTTTCCTTACAGTTATAGAGAAGAAATTGTCTCTGTAGGTGCTTCTGACCAGCTTGAGCCATCTACTTTAAAACAACATGAGTTGTACACTAGAAGTACACTTTCCTCTCTATTAACTGTAAGCCTAATGGAGACGTAAAATTTTGTCACACAGCACAAAAAATTGCCAAAATGGTGCCAGATGCAAATATGGTTTGGCCTGCCTATGATGTATGTAGCCCTCATGATGGCCTTAAAAGGACTGCTATGTTTTGGAATAGATTATAGGCAAATTACTGTGTGATCTGCTCCTAAAATTTTGAAGAAAGATCTGGTGAACAGGATACATGATGAGCACATACATATGGAAAAATATAGAAGTTCTTAGCTAGATCTGCATTATATTGGCTTCAAATGAAAGCAGATAAAGAAGAAAAACTCAAAGAATGCAAAATGTTAAAAGAAATCAAAATTTATCAAACAAAACTGTCTATGATGCTCATCCAAGAAACATTAGATTCATGGTCTAACATAGTCATAAATTACCTCTTCTTTCCTGGAAAAAATATGTATTGTTTTTGGAACACTGTCTTTAATACACCAAAATAGTACGATTAGAAAATATGAGTGTTAAACATGTGATTTCCAATAAAAAGAACATGTATTTACTAGAATAGCATATTAGTTGTGACAGTGACAAAAGATCACTGCCATTTGGCTGTCTGGAACTTATACATTCAACAAACTAATCAAGATTTTAGGTATAATATTGCAAATAGGTACAATGTAATGGACTGTGAAAAATGATGTAAAATAATAGCAAGGATGATTCTAAAAACTGAAGAACCAAATTCAGATCCTCATTTGGCATATCCAATTTACAGTCTTGAAGTCTGGGCTGCCACCTGCTGAAACACTGTCCAATAGGAAGCTTAGGCTTAATAGGACTCAATTTTCATTACTAAACCTTGACTTTTACCCTATTTCTTTCTTCTAACCCTTGGTGCTCTATGTCCCATGGATAGTATCATTATAACTGTGAGTAAATTTGAGACTTTCTCCCTCTCTGCCCCTTGATTCCCTAGGCCAGTGTTAGTCTCCCCTCTGCTCATCCCCTGTGATTTCAGCAGTTTCTTTCCCTGAGGTTTGCCTGTTACGATTTTACAGTCAGGCTCAACCACTGGACCCACACTGCTGCCTCTAAAAGATGAAATTAGACAATATAGATTCAACTATTGTCCTATTGCTATAGGACAACATAGACTCAGCAACTGTCAAGCAAGTTGAGAGTCTTTATGTTCACAAGGTCACAATATGGGCATAGGGGGGTACATATGCCCATAATATGGGCATAAGCAGCAAGGTGAAGAGATACCATGTTATCATCTTTGCTGAGCAAGGGGGATTGATGAAAAAAACATGACACCTGTGTAACATCTTCCATAGAAAGAGGACACAAGAAGACTTGCAGGCTAAGTAAACACCAAGATTCGAAACAGAAGAGGCTGCAGGGAAATTGGTGGGTTGCATAGCATCAATGGAGATTAAAATTCATTAAGTGCTCTGAACACAGTCATCATTTCAGATGCTAAGGGAGGATTGCTGAGATGTAATTTGATTAGCTTGCAGTGGATGTTTATCCTTCGGAAACAGCGTGGTAGAAGGATAGCTGACCGTTCCAAGATGGATTGCGGTTATGCGTCCCAACACAGGCTTTTCATCCCTGCACACCCCAGAGTGCTGCAAGAAGGAGCAGGAGCCTCTGTGGGCTGTGTGTATTTTGGGACTGTGGTTCCTGTTCAGCAGTTGCACCTCAGAGGCACTTTTCTGGGCTGCATTCATGCACTTCCTGCAATGGGGGGTTCAGACCACATTCCCTGCTCAGATCCGCCCTCAAAATTATTCGTTGTGACTTGTGATCTCCAGTCTCACCCTCTCACCCTATTTTTACTTTTTTTTGTCTTGCGTGATCTGTCATTTTCATGGGTGGGCTCTCACTTTCAGCAGTGGGGCTTGCAGCATGGGCTGTGGCACACAGAACGATCAAGCTAGCAGCACCCCTTGTCTGTTAATGCCAACATCTGGTGGTTTTAGTGACCAAGGAAAAGCTTTTTCACCACTGTAAGACTCCCGTTCTTGCATATCGAATACATGGGTGCGATCACCTGAACATCACCTGCATTGAGTTTGTTTCATGGGGAAGGAAGACAGGAGCGAGAGCCGTATCCCCTTGCTCTATGGAGCACCGGTACCCTCTAGTGGTAAAACCGCAGGCACTTTTAGGCAAAACATGATGATTTCACTACTAGCTTCTCTCCTCCTCTTGGACAAAAATCTGCACATCATCTTTAATTGACAGTGCTGTTCTGTTGAATGATATCGTAAATTCACGCCTTTAGTTTAAGTAGCTGATGATGTAATTTCCTTGGACTATTTTCAGTGTGTTTCACCTTTCATTAAATCATTTAAATGATACTTGTGAGCTGATGGGTGACCCAATTTTCACATGGTATAAAGAAATGGCTGTAATGGAAAGCATCAAGTAGCATTAGCTCAAGGCTTTAAATGGAGAATTAATGATGGTACCATTGTAATGGCTGTAATGTGGCAGATCATAGGTGGTTTGTAGCTAATCAAAGGAATCATGTTGTCTTGGTTGAGTTCGCACAAGTTTGCTCATAGAGGTGCAGGGTAGCTGGATGGTGGGTGTCGGGAAGCCAATGAGCCACGGGCTTGGTAATTGCAAGGTGGAGACAGCAAGGTATGGTGTGACAAAGCAAGCTTGAGGCCATGGCAGCAACACTGCAGAATTGCTAAAAGTTAACTGCCGAATGTCTTGAGCAGCAGGAGTGTGATTATAATAGGTAGATGGTAAAAGACACATTCTGGACCCAAAGGATGTTTCATACAAACCACATAACCCTTGCTCTAGAGTATGGCTGGTGAGTGGGAGAAGGTGAAACTTGTCAAAGAAATCCAGAATTAGTTAGCATGAGCAAACACGTTTATTTCTGTTCTAACCTTGCTTGAAATGGCTGATCTGAAATTTTCCTGGCATAGGAAACTTCAGTCTGAATAGCTAATGTTAGGAAAGCCACAGCAAAGTAATCCTTCAGGGTTTGCTGTGAAGTGTTTCACTGTTGCCTGTTCCTTGCATGGAGGTTGCTAGTTGATGCTGTTTGGAGGAAATTCCTTCCCAAATGGCAGCAGAAGCTATCTGGAGCTCACCTCTCAGCTTTTACTCCAACTGCAAAAATGTTGCAAATTCTCAGAGCACGCTCCCTTAGCCCTAGGTTTCCCTATATATGAAGGAAACAAAACCCCAAGACAGGTTAGAGGACACGTGTCTCTGAGCTGAGCCTCCCTTCCCCATGGTCCTTGCTCGCTGCCTCCACACTGCAGGCTGTGGTCTCTGCTCATTTCACCCAGTGAAACAAAGTGGAGTTTTATTCAGCAAGAAATGAAATCACACTTTAGGCATCAGATTTAAATTCAAAACAGGTAGTACACACTAAACACAGTTTGATTCTTAACAAGATTTTTTCCCTGAATGATTTCAGTACCTAATGCCTATCATTTCTTTGATGTACCCTAGCTATGAAAACAAGGGATCCACAGCTTTTATGGAGACATCCATCCAATTTATTCACTAAGCTCTGAAATATTTCCGTGGCCACCTGCCCCTCTGTTCCTGTGAATCATGTTTTGGGAGCACATTAAAATGCCCATGATCTGGGTACATAAAGTACTAGAATATGAGCTTCCCCCACTCTGCTTCACAGTAATCACTTACAAGACTTCCTTGATTTTTCTTACCTCTTTGTATATAAAAGATTTTGAATAGCTTGAACCTGGGAACAGTTTTACAAAGCAGATCAACGTGACTTTAGATGGGACTGAATTGGATTTACCAGCAGTGGGAGTTAAATTTTCTGTCAAATCTCTGTGTTCTGGAGCCTCACAGACAGACAATAGCACAGGGGCAGCAATTTATCACGCACTGCATTTATTGGAGAGCAGAACTTTACCCTCTTTATTGTTTCTCTTTCAAACCTTTTTATTTTTTCTTCTGCATAGAAATGAGTGCAAAAAGGGAAAGAAAAAATAAATGCAGTGCAGTTTTCAAGTGAGGGTTTGTCCTGGCGCTGCATTGTATTGAAGAGTTTACTGTTTCTCAGGTCTCAGGATGTGCCAAGTAGATTTATTCCACTGTAACTGCAGTGCCATTTTGTGAAGCGCACAGCACATCAGCTTGGAATAGACCTCCTGAGCATTGCAGTCCTCTGCCATACCATACAATCCCTTCCCAAAATGCAGTATCATCCATTTCCTTCCTGAAGAATGCAAACGAGTTAATTAATGCATGTCTGTCCCAGGACCATTCTGATTTAGGATCTTGCCATGATTTCTTGACTGCCAGGCCCCTCTGTCCTGACTGAGAACCCTTGATCTTCATGAGAGCCCACCTCACTGCTCACTGATGGGAAGTAGCCATCTCCTGAAGGTTTCCACCCAGGTTTTTATAGACAACATCTTCAATGCAAATACAGAGAGGGGTAACAATGCTGTGGGTTTTCCTTTTATTTCATTCCAGGTTTCTGATTGTCTTGGGCTGTTTGATCTTAGCTGTCCTGACAACTTTCAAGGAGTATGAAACTGTTTCGGGAGACTGGCTCCTCTTGCTGGTAAGGAGACTGGCTGCTGCATCACCTTGGTAATGTCCTTAAATGGAAATCAGTCCCAACAGCAGTGATGGAAACTTACTCCCAGCTCTGCATGCAATAAGATTTCTTCTGTTGGTCCTGGAGCAGTGACCGTACACTTACGTATTGGAGAGTTCCTGGTCCATTGTCAACACTGACTGAGTAAAAGGGAAGTAAGGAGAGAGGAAAAATACTAGCCTAGGACTTTCGAATAATGGCTTTTCAGCATTTGCCTAACAGTTCTCCCATTGAAGTATCAATAAATTTCCTATTGACCATGCCAGACCTGAGCACATTTGAAAACTCATTTTTTGGGGGATCTTTCAACAATTTTGATTCATTCTACAGTGTTCTACCAATCCCAGCAATTCTTTCAAGGGAGGTCATCAGAATTGGACTCATGCTTATGCCCAATAGCAGCATAACTGAAATTTTTGCAGGCAGTGCCTCTGATGACTATGCATGAAAGAAAAAGTATTTGCAATAAATATATTCCTTTCTCTGTGTTTCCAGCATGCTTGTTTTATAAATGCTGAAGTTCATGCTCAAGACTGTATTTCTGTAGGCCTCCCATTTGGCAGAAGAAGAAAAAAAAAGGGAAAAACCCCTCACTAAGTATAAACATGATGTATTCATCATGTTATGAAAATGACCCTAACAAAGAACTTCCTCTGCTCCCATAGCTGTCATGAAATAGAAGAAGCAACCTCTCACTCAACCTGGCCCTGTAGAAAAGCATCGTTAGGGAAACTGCACAGCAAGAGTAGTTCTGAGATCTCAATTTCCATTTCCCCTCGTACCCCCAGAGACATGTAGATCCAAGCAAGAACTAAATGCCAAAAGGAATGAAAGGTGAATTTCCCTCACACACGCCTTCTCAAAAAGTGCCTGTATGAAAACACCCTCATCCCCTTGCTTTTTGTCCCTGTTACCCTGCTTAGACCAATCATTTCACATTTGAAAAAGCCTGAGGATATTTTTCCTTCTCCTCTGCTTGCTTCTATGTGGCTCTCAGTGGTTTTCAGAAGTGCCTAGCAGCCATGGGAATGAGCATCAGGATATATCCCCCTTTCTTCCTTGCCAGCTATTCACAGAGAGGAAAAGTAACTGTGCCCCATGCTGCCCTTGGCCCATCTCTACTGAGCACCTCAGAGAAGTTCTTTCCTCCCCATTCCCTCCCCATGCTTAGAAGAGCTCTTGAGCAAGGTGGAAAATCCCATTCTTCTGTGCACCAGAAATTTAAAGGGATAATATATGCCTTAAATTTGTCTTATACATCCCTTTATCCTCCCCCTCTACTCCACCCTAGTGAGGCCACATCTGGAGTACTGTGTCCAGTTCTGGGCTCACCAGTTCAAGAAAGACAGGGAACTGCTGGAGCAAGTCCAGCGGAGAGCCACAAAGATGACCAGGGGACTGGAGCACCTCACTTATGAGGAAAGGCTGAGAGACCTGGATCTGTTCAGCCTAGAGAATAGAAGGCTGAGGGAGGATCTTTTCACTGCTTATAAATGTCTAAAGGGTGGGTGTCAAAAGGATGGGGCCAGACTCTTCTCAGTGGTGCCCAACGACAGGACAAGGGGCAATGGGCACAAATTGGAACACAGGAAGTTCCACCTGAACATGAGGAAAAGCTTCTTTACTGTGAGGGTGACAGAGCACTGGAACAGGCTGCCCAGAGAGGTTGTGGAGTCTCCTTCTCTGGAAATATTCAAAACGTGCCTGGACGCGGTCCTGTGCACCCTGCTCTAGGTGTACCTCCTCAAGCAGGGGTGTTGGACAAGGTGATCTCCAGAGGTCCCTTCCAACCCCTACCATTCTGTGATTCTGTGATTATCATTGCCTTAAATTTATGACCATATGAATGTACTGTATCCTGTTCCTATCTCTATAGATATGGATGTATGAATGAGCTGCTGGTGGGTAACCCTGGGTGTGGGTATACAGTGCACTGGGGACTTTGCAGTCATCACTCATGTATGCCTTCTCATTTCATGTGAAACAGGAGGTCTTTTTGTGAAGTAATTGCCCTTCCATCAAGGCAGGGTAAGCACTTCACATTTACCCAACAGCAGGGGCACATCCTTTCTGCAGAGTACTTAGGCTGTAAAGCTATGTCCTACTTTGCCTTGCCTCTTTCATCAACCTGTATTCTCCTCCCCACTTTTTTCCTCTCCCTCTTTCTCTCTCACACACATACCCCAACACTTCCACCTCATCTGTTCTCTTCAGCTATCTCCACGTGTCCAGAATTACTGCAAAACTTATTATGAGTCTAACAACATAGTTTGTGTCTTTGATACAGGAAACTTTTGCCATTTTCATCTTTGGAGCAGAGTTTGCCTTAAGAATCTGGGCTGCTGGGTGTTGCTGTCGCTACAAAGGATGGAGGGGAAGACTCAAATTTGCCAGGAAGCCTTTGTGCATGCTGGGTAAGCAAATGCTCTCTGCTACTGTTTTCCCCATTATGTCCTTTTCCTTCTAAGCCAGTTTGGGGAGGATGTCCCAGAACCAGTGAATGGCAGTACAAAGAGCACTGAAATCAGATCTGCCCTTTGTGCTAGGAGCTGTGCCCTGCTTGGAGTAGTTATTTGAAGTACCCGGCAATAACAATTTATTCAAGACACTCTTGGGTGGCTGGTCAGTGAGAAAAAAATGGATCCTTCTACTCTTCGAACACATTTTTCTTGTCCTGAGTCCCACCACATTTATCTTAAGCTCATCCCAACATATACTCTGTCTGGCTTCAAACCACTTCAAATCCCAACACTGTGCCATCTTCCCCAGCCCTCTTTCATATTCAAATGTTTTGTTTTACCTTTGTAATGTTGCTCTGCATTTGCAAACAAGTATTTTTATGATTTCACCCATGTTATCTTTCAGGCTTGGAAGGCACTGCCTACAACTATCATAAAACTACTCATTATTCATGTTTGAATCCCCTCCTAAAACTCCCCAATACGTCTACAAACCAACTAGCCAACATTTAGGAGTTCACTCTGCCCTGAGCACCTGCCATACACACCCACATTCGTTCACTGTTTCCTGGACTCCCTCATTTATTTTTATGCTCTTCAGGCCAAGCACTAGCTTTTTGTTCTTTATTTGTACAGCACATCGCACTCTGGGGAGCCATGGTGCTGTGGTTATATGAATACATGCTACCCTCTTCCCTCTCCCTCCTTTTGTTCATCTTGTGGGTCTAAATGGTAGACAAAATCGGAAAAATTTTCTCTGTGCATCTGTGCTATCTTCAATTTAGTAGTGCTCCTTTGGGTGCTACTATTGTATAAATACTTCCTATACTTCTAATAGTATTGTGAAGGCAGTAGAGAATGGTGTGAGCAAGTGGGATTGATACTGTCTCACGCCTTCTTGGTAAAAGTGTCATCTCACTTCTGAGAATGAATCTTCATTAATATCTGGGTAAAGAACAGAAGAGATCCCACTGGATTTGTTAATATCATCTCTTGGTTGTCACTGGCACAAGTTTGTTTTGGGAATGATTGAAAGTGAATAAATCTGAAATCCATCCGGTGCCACTCTTTTTGGCTGGAAATACAATATGAAGAAAATTTAAGGACTGAGTGCGCGGAGGGATGTTTGAAGCCTTTTGGTACCACTTTTTTCTTGTATATGTATAGGATCAAAAATCAGGCGGAAACAAAGAAAAGAAAGAAAAATAAATAAACCAAGAAGAAGCGATGTGATTTGCATTTCAAACCTCTTCAGTTGATCAGCAAATTGGCCCTGTGAGCACTTAGAAAAAATAGTAGTACTGGCTTTGAGATTTTAATGCGAAAACTCAGCCAAAAAGAACAAAATACTAGATGCACTATCAAAAACTGAATTTCTTATCTGCTGCCCTGTTCACTATGGTGTTCCTGTGGGACAGAATAATTTAAGGTTGTTTTTCTGTTAGCATTCGGACACTGTTTCTGTGCATCCCTGAGCTAGCTCAGACAGTGTCTCAAGTCCAGTGCATCAATCTGTAAATAGATTACAAGGCTTTCTGGTGGGTTCTGTGCATGATGCTGACTGTGTGGTAGGTGCAGATATCTGTTTAATTGGCAAGAGAAGGCATTTTCATGCAGCTTTAAAATTTGCCTAGGGAAATTTGCAGCACAACCAGATGGGATTAAGAAGCAGGTGATGGGGCCACTTTTGTTGGCAGGCTTTATTCTTTTCGCCTTGCAGATATCTTTGTGCTGATTGCTTCAGTCCCAGTGGTTGCTGTTGGGAACCAGGGCAATGTTCTGGCCACATCTCTCAGAAGCCTCCGCTTCCTTCAGATCCTACGGATGCTCCGAATGGACAGGCGGGGCGGTACATGGAAACTTTTGGGATCAGCCATTTGTGCACATAGCAAAGTAAGTGAGGAGCTTGCAAGGCTTAACTGGGGCTTGGGGGAGAGACGTTGAAGGGAAAGAGAGGGGATGCACAGGTACAGCAATGCCTTGGGATTATGTCTACTAGTTCAAGCAACAGTTTTGTCCTTTCAGCTTTATTCCCTCTTCCACTCTGTGAACCATTTCTACCCCTTGGTTTACCCTTCTCTACTCAATAGTGGTGCTGGGAAGTGACAAGAGAGAGTGATCATTCCCATACTCATTACAACAGGAATTTTGCCTTTACACTGAATGAGAGCAGGGACATCCCTTTAATGGTGAAGTAAGTTGAAATCTTTGACAGAAATGCCTCTCTATTTGCAACATGTGTGTAGTGGCTTCTCAGACTTGTCTGATCAACAGATGGAGTGGGACTCCGGAGGCATGGAAAGAGGCTGGTTAGCAGAAATATGGTTTCAGAGGGAGCTACTGGTATAATTTTCCTTTGGAACCATGGGTCAGGCAATACAAAGATGCACACAGTGTGAACCCAGACAGACAAAATTTCTAAAATCATCTTTGCTCAGTCTAACTTGATGCTATAGTCAGACACATCCTGTCTCACACCAGACAGATACGTTGTGTTCTTGCATTTTCACCAAACATTATTATAAGTTAAAAACTATCTGCATAAAAACCCTCTAGATGAAATTTCTCATCTGCACAGAGTGTAGAAAAATTGCATATACTCTGTGCTACATACTGCTTTTTTCTCATCCATGAGTGACATTCCTGACATTTTAGGGTTTTTTGAAAATTAAAATGCCAGCTGGCACAGCATAATTAGACTTTGCTTCTTTGTAGTGGCTGATAGGGATACCCACCCTGCTTCATTTCGTACCAGCTTCAGTTTCTTCGCCATATAAACTTGCTACGAGGCAGGTGGCACATAAACACTTATGTCAAAAATGTTTCTCAGGAAAATGAGATGATGGAAAAAGTCTATGTGCCAAAGATATTGTTTAGAAATTGTTTAAGGCTTCATTGTATGGGATTTCATTCCAATGTTCCTGGTTTGATTCCCAACCACTACCCTTTGGACCTCAGCTGGCTGCGGGAGATAAGAAGGGGTTGCAAGAACTTTGCTTCACTGGAGACACTAAAGAAACAATTTTGATAACAAGGTTAGCGGACAAATTTCATTCTGTGGTTGCACACCAGAAATCAGCCAAGAAAGTTGACTTATCTCAAGACTCAGTTATGAAATTCTCAGCTACAACCTTTTTTTTCCCCCTTTTTTTTTTCAAATGCAGTTCTCAGAAAACAAAAGGAATATTGATTTTTTGCCCACTTGCGAAGACCTTCACCAAAAAAGTTTCTACTTTGTTTCAGACATTGCTGGGATTTGAACTTGAATTGCTGCCTCTCCCACCTCAGTAGGATTAGCCACACATTCCACAGTAGTCACTCCCTCTAAAATAAGGAAGCTTAGATTTGTTTTCACACAGATGATTTTCAAGATCTGTTCTTATTGCATCAATTCATCGTGAAATCATACCTCAGAACCTGCTTTGATATGCCTAAAGAGAAGAAACTGCATCCTGCCGCCTTGGCTCTATGGAGGTAGGGAGAGGGCAGAGTTGTTGATTTTCCTGCCAAGAATGACCAAGCCTAGGGGCAGCAGGAATGGGAAGAGTCAAGGTCAGGGACAGAGCCCTGCAGCATCCTGTGTCATGTGTGCAGCTAAGCCCTTAACCCAGCTTTATGCCAAGCTACAGCTGCAGATTGCTTCAAGCTGTTCCCAAGGAAGATGCCATGTAAGGGCTAATTCTTGTAAATCTCTGCATTATGTCCCAGTAAGTGCTGAGGTGGGCTGGTCATGGACTGTGACCAAGCCAGCAGCGACAGCTCTGCTGTTATCCTCAGTGCATCTCTCTTCTCCTGATGTTTACTTTGCTGCTGTGGGTATTGAGACTGTTTTCAGCCCCTCCATTGTCCATCTGTTTCTTTTGCAGGAACTCATCACTGCTTGGTACATCGGGTTCCTGACACTCATCCTATCCTCATTTCTTGTTTATCTGGTTGAAAAAGATGTTCCTGAAAAGGATGCTAACGGGGTGGAGATGAAGGAAGAGTTTGAAACCTATGCAGATGCACTGTGGTGGGGGCTGGTAAGTGACTCCAAAAATATCTTATCTCCTTCTTAAAAACTTCATATACAAGAAGAGATAAAGTATTGATGTTAAGAATTACAGTATAAGTGCTGCTAAATTTGGGCGAGGAGCATGTTACTGGTATAACATTACCAAAGTAGGGATGCCCCTACAACCAATTAACAGAACTTATATCCCTGTTGATTGTCAGTCAGACAAAGGCCCTTAGGTGCTTAAACCCCTTTCAGAAATCAGTCTGTGCTCTTGGCTTCTGGGAAACCTCTCTTTTAGAGGGGTGGCTCTTTGGGTATAACTGCACTGGCAGAGCCTATGCCTATGGGAGACCTAGCTCTCATGACAGCAGTATCCTGCCTGTGAGAGCTACATCCTCAGGAAATGGCAAAACCAGAGCTGGCCAAACTGGGAGGTGCTGTTGACTCTCTTGAGGGTCAAGAGGCCTTGCAGAGGGATCTAGATAGATTGGAGAATTGGGAAATTATTAATGGGATGAAATTTAACAAGTCCAAAATATCTCTGGAAAGGATAACTCAACACTTCTCTTTTGTGTCTTACATGCATTCCCCAAGAGTCACTCAGGGAATGCCATTGGTGGTAGGATACTGAGCAAGAGGGACCGTTGATACATCTGTTCTTGTCTTCTGATGAAGAGAGGAGTATTGGTTTGTGCCACTGCTCATTTGATCGCAAAATATTCCTGCCACCTGGCAGACAGAATTCATGTTGCTTTGCTACCAATAGTTAGGGGAGTCTATATCATGCTGTGACTAAAATTCAGCACTATATTTTTTTATTTACTGCAGTTCACTCATGAATAGCAATATTCCCCCCCACCATTATTAATCAAAAGGTCCCAAGTGTTGCATAGAACACCTGGATAATTTCATATATCCAGGAAATTTAGATAGAGTCTCACTGGTGAGAAAAGGTGCACAGCTGGAAATCAACAATTGTGCAGGAAAGAAGTAAGTTTTAACAAAGTCATCTTTGTTTTACAGGGAGAGGGGTTTTTCAGGGAGAGGTAGCCATGAATGTTTGTTAAAGCTCTGCAAGCTGTAAGCTGGCAAGTCCCATTCCTAACTGTGCACTGATGGTATGCAGGAGACTCACTCTGCGTGCAACGTCACATGGAGTTCCCTTTCAGCAAATGCATCCTAGAGAGGCAGCTGCTTTAAGACTAAATCAGTTCTCCCTGGTGCAATGCCTATGGACTATGAAGCCATTAAAAAAATTGGTTGACCCATTGTCAAGAT
>WAAD01014694.1:6269-20025 GCA_013389945.1 Fregata magnificens
AAAATATTTCTAGCCGTATGCTTCAGTAACCCAACTTCAGTGAGCCAAATTCAAAATATCTGCTAATGGTGCCGCTAACTGACATTGATTTACATGTATATATTGATGGGATACTGAAGAGCAACTCAGTGCTTAGGTACTGAGGGTGAGTAGACTGGGCTAAATTTCTTTTTTCTATTCTTACCTCCTGTGTAAAACTAAGCAAGTTATTTTGAGGAGTTTTCATGAAAACTTTGAAATTCTAATGTTGCAAATAGCTATGAGTACCACATCCTGAGCTCTGATCATCCAACATATTTGTCTACCTAGTATAATATTTTACCCCTTTTTTAATGATCTTTTGTTGTTCTAGAGGACATCAGGAAAAAAGAAAAAAACCCCTTTGTTTGACTCTTTTCTTTTTGGGAATTATAGTCAGTTTTTGTTAGAAAATAGGTTTCATCAACCTGAATTCTCTACTCAAAAAAGTTTAATCAACTTATGCTACTCCATGATCCATTAATCAAATTATCCTACTCCATAAAGTGCTGATAAATTGGTTCAGTTTACCCTTTATTTATGAGACAAATTAAGGAAAGAGAGAAGTTCCTTACAAAAAGGGGATGTGTGGTCACCATCTTTTCACCCTGGCAAGAAACAGATTCCAGACCTGGGATTTTCTAAATTCTTCCTGAGATGTATCCTTTAATATTCTTCAAATACAGGACTTGATTTTGATCATAGCTGGGAGTCAATGCTTTTCCATGTTAGTTTCATCTAGATGCATCTTGTTGTTCAAAGCCAGACAGTCTTAATGAGAAAGTAAAAAGGGTAATTTAACCAGAAGGAAGGTCAACAATTAGCTAACGGTGGAAAACAAAAGATGACAAGTGAAATAATTATAAATGCAGTCCTAACATATGCTTAGCTGTAGAAATAATTCCTGGTATTTCACTACCTTTTAACTTTTTGATGTTCTAAATATGAGACACTAGAGTCTAGGGTTGAAAACATAATGCTTGATGAGTTTCCTAAGTCCTAAATGTCTTTCATCACAACTCATATCCTTCTCTTAACTTGATGCTAGGTGCTTATTATACATAAAAATACAGTTTATAGCTCTATCAGTTTTGTTTCTTTGAAAGTGATTCCCCATTTCAGCTTGGCAAATAACCAGTCATTAATGTATGAACTGCTGTGCTATTAATGGCTCTTATTTTCTACTCTGAACTGTTTATTTTCTATTTCTTAGATACTTTTGAATTTCATATTGGACATGCACATTTTGTTTAAGCTGATTAGTGTTGGCACATTACCAGTTTTGCAATAGAAACTATTCCTTAACAGATGAACAACTCAACCACTAACAGCATTGTCTAAACTATGAAAGCTGTTTCTCAACCAGTAGCTTTTGCTGTGATTCCTGTATCACATAGGGTCCCTGCAACTATCAAGGCATGAATGTTACCAGCAAAGTTCCTGAATTGGTGGAGATCTGTAGAAAAAAGAACAAGTGGTGTGTTCCTGAAGAAAATAAGGACTCATATCCTTCAGTTTCATAATTAATTAAGTTGTCTTGCAAATCAGAATATTCCTTTCAATGCCTGGAATGTATTTGACTTACTTTTTTTAATCTTTATGGCATATTTTTGGCACTATGCATTTTCTTAATCAAAGATAAACGTGCTCTGAAGTGCAAGTTGTCAAAATACAGTATGTCTGTATTAATATAAATGTTGGACTAAACTGGCATATAGTTGGATTTGTGACAAAAACAGCGTTGATAACACACCAGTGTTTTTGCTACTGTTGAACAGTGCTTGCACAGCATGGAGGTTTTCTCTTTTTTCACATGTGCCCCTCCCCAGCACGTAGGCTAGGGGTGCACAATATCTTGGGAGGGGACACAGCCAGGACAGCTGACCGAAGCTGATCAAAGGGATATTCCACACCATATGACGTCATCCTCAGCAAAAAAAGCTCAGAGAAATAAGGAGGAAGATGGATTTTTGTGGTTATGGCATTTGTCTTCCCAAGTAACTATTATGTGTGCTGAGACATTGTTTTCCAGTAAGTAGCTAAATATCTGCCTGCCAATTGGAAGTAGTGAATGAATTCCTCTTTTTGCTTTGCTTGCACATACAGCTTTGCTTCCCCTATTATACTCACTTTATCTCAACTGATAAGCTTTCAGCTTTTGCTCCTCCTATTTTCTCCACCATCCTGCTGAGGGGGGGTGAGCAAGCAGCTGGGTGGGAGCTTGGCTTCTGGCTGGGGTCAAACTACCACAGCCAGTTAGAAGAGATTAATCTGAATAGAGAAGTTTGCATGTCTTTAGTACAATTGACAAGTAATAACTATAATGATTATGTAGATTCTGTCATTTTGGTTGGCAAATAATGTCACTCAGTATTTCAAGATTTTCGTATTCTGGGTTTTCTAAAGTAATCTAACTAAATATATAATATGTACATACCAATTCTAAACAACAAAATGGAAACCAACTAAAAGATAAGTCCAAGTAAGTTCTATAGGAGTTAAAATTATGTTTTAAAATACATATAAGATCAAAAAGATGAGGCATTTTAGAACTTAATAAATAACATGTCTTCTATAATTTACTTAGGGACCTATAGAATTTTCTAATAGAAACTTGTCTTCCCCTATATTCCAAAGGAGAGAGAAAATATCTAGAGAAATAACATTATTTTCCATGACTGTCAGAGACTTAAAAAAATTGAATAACTGAAATAGTGCATAATTACAGGTCAAAAGCTATATAATGTCCAAGGACTCTAACTGGCTCAGACAATTCCATTTCATTTTCAGGTACGGTTTTGTATGTGTGTGATTTTTCAAGAATAGCAGTATCCACTATAGTTAGTTTTTTGTTGGATGATATTTAAAGGACTTTGTCATTCTATAATATTACCGAAAAAGTGGCATCAAAGATTATATGTCAACTTTCTTGCAATGGTTCCACAAAACATTTTGTATAGTTTTACTCCAGTTCCATTTAAATCAATCATTATTAGATCATGTATCAGTAAATATAAATATATGTTTTTTCATTTTTGTTTTCCTATATGCAAATTCAATCTCTGGCACAAAAAATAATGTTGTTTTCTACCCTTCCCTCATTCTGTTGAGAAGGCTTTTACTCATATTTTACTCGTGTTACCACCCATGCCTTAAAATATTCTGAAATCCTGATTTAAAGAGTTGACTTGCAGTACCCTTTTTGCCAGTTATTGAAGGTGGGTTACCATAGAACCAGAAATGGAAATTCATGAATTCAGATGAACAGACATAGGTCTGGATTCAGTTCAAATCACCACTGTGTTACAGAAAAATTGGCTGCTACTCCCATATTGTTGAAACCAAGGCCATCAGTGCTCAGGACACCCTATGTGTCTAAAGTAGAGTCATGGTCAACCTCTCAAAGGAAGACAAGTGCTTTTCGTCTTGAAACTGACACATCTGGGAATGCTTGGACACCTAAAGTATGGTGCTTGTAAGACTTAAAGGTCAAATTGGAGGTACCTAACAAATGTAACTGACTTTAACTGTAGGCAGTGCTTGAATTGCTGCTTGAGATTCAGATGGATTTTGGTCTCATTAGTAACAATTTCAGCAGACAAGACCTGGCTTATTGTTATCACTCCACTTTCAAATCCAAGGTACTAGCACATTAATTTGGCCTATGAGACCCTCTGCTCAGCACTGGTGAGGCCACACCTGGAGTCATGAAGATGATTAAGGGAAGGCTGAGGGTGTTAGTACTGTTTAACCTAGAGAAGAGAAGCCTTGGAGGAGGTGGATCTCATCAATGTATATAAATACCTGAATAATCTTTATTAATGATCTGAATGAGGACCCTCAGCAAGTTTGCAGATTACACTAAACTGGGAGAAGTAGCTGAATTTGACTTCTGAAAAAGTCAGATGAATCAAAAACTTATGGTTTATTCACTTTCTTAGTGGTCTAACTCAGCTCTGTTCCAGGATTATCATCATCACATAACCCTCAGTTTCTTGCCAGAATCTCTCATGGGAAAAACCAACAATGTTCCTCCGGAACAAAACCGAACAGCGTGGTTCCCAGGAAAGTTTCCAAAGAGAGAAACAATGCAGGTGACACTAAATCAAACCTGGCTCCATCCACTGTACATGGTTTTTCAGTACCATCCTAGCAGATACTACACATTTCCTCACCTGTCATGGTTTAATCCCAGCCAGCAACTAAGCACCACACAGCTGCTTGCTCACTCCCCCGCTAGCAGGATGGAGGAGAGAATTGGAAGGGTAAAAGTGAGAAAACTCGTGGGCTGAGATAGAGACAGTTTAATAAGTAAAGCAAAAGCCGTGCACACCAGCAAAACAAAACAAGGAATTCATTCACTACTTCCCATTGGCAGGCAGGTGTTCAGCCATCTCCAGGAAAGCAGGGCTCCATCATACCTAACTGTTACTTGGGAAGACAAAACACCATAACCCTGAACATCCCCCCCTTCCTTCCTCTTCCCCCAGCTTTATATGCTGCACATGACATCATATGGTGTGGAATACCCCTTTGGTCAGTTGGGGTCAGCTGTCCCAGCTGTGTCCCCTCCCAATTTCTTGTGCACCCGCAGCCTACTTGCTGGTGGGGTGGTGTGAGAAGCAGAAAAGGCCTTGCCTCTCTGTAAGCACTGATCAGCAATAACAAAAACATTCCTGTACTATCAAATCTGTTTTCAGCACAAATCCAAAACATAGTCCCATACTAGCTACTATAAAGAAAATTAACTCTATCCCAGCCAAAACCAGCAAATCACCATATATCCTGAGCTATATAACACGTAACCTCATTTGCATGCCCAAAATCTTCAGTCTAGTGCAGTCTGGACTGAGAGGGCCATGATTCACTGTGCGCACTGCACTTGTCCCACCGAAGATGCCAGGTTGAGCCTTTGCAAAAAACTCCTCCTTTCACACCTTGGAACCCGACATTAGATGGTTGAGCGTAATGTCAAAAACATTGTTAAAGTTAGGATCAGCAGCATCTACTGCTCACTGCTTCATCCACTGAGCTAGTCATTTCATAACAGAAGGCTATCAAGTTGGCCAAGCATGGGTTTGTGCATGTCCAGTATTTTTTAAATGTTACTGAACTTGATCCTCCTTGCTCCAGACTGGAGGTGTTAATGGTTAATGGATTTGAATGATTCATGTTGTCAGAAAGCTTGAAGTTTTAAGATTACACTGGGAGTATTAGAGGTCCCTGGGTTCTGTTTTTCTTTTGAAATGGCTGCAGCACTGAAAATGAGAATAACATAATGAGAATAACATAATGACTAGCATATAGAGAAAAAGGCAAAGAACAATATAGTGAAGAGAAAGAGGCATCACTAAGTATATATTCTGTTTGCTTAATATCTTATTAATATTCTACTAACGAGTTCTTTATTGATATCAAATAAAATTAATAACACACTTTTTCGTTAAATTGTGAAAGTAAATGTGATTTTTCAAATTTTTGTAATCTTAAATAAATGTAAAATTGTTTTTGGAAATTAAATTTCTTTAAGCATGAAAATACTAGACACAGCATTTCAATGAAGGTTGCTGGAAGAAAAAGGAAGCCAAAATAGTATTAAAAAATCTAAAAAAAAAATTAATTTAAGAAATTAAAACCAAATAAGCCCCAGTGGAAAAATAAACACACACTAACCAATATCATGTGATACACCAAATAAAGAGCAACTAAATGAATATCTGAGACAGCTTAAAAAGGAGACTCATGCAATAAAAACAGGAAGTTAATAAAATTAGTATATGCAATTTTCTAGATAAAGCTTGAAAAAGAGATTGAAAATATAGGAGGTATTTCTAAAATGGGACAAAAAAAAAGATTCCAGGTTATTATTTTTTTAAATTCTGGTGTGTATCATTATCAGTCATAGCTGAACCCTCCTCTATCTCTTTCCTAATCCAATCATTGCATTTAGAACCAATTATCAGAACTCAGGAAAAAGCATTTTACTGGATCACCATATCATCCCAGATCACCTGATTCTCTGAGTCCTCCTGTGAGACTTGAAAGGTTCAGGTGTCTGTGACAGAAAAAAAAAATATGATTCAGCATTTCTTTGGAATGTCATGGGTTTTTTTTTCCTCAGATTTGTTGCTGACCTAGCATCCTTGCAGACACCTGAAATTGTTTGGAATTTAGGAGACAATTTTGTTCTCACTAGAAGAATATAGGAATCTATTTTATTTTTCTGCTTTCTCCTATTGTAGTTTCATTAAAAAATGTGCTGAGTACTTTCATAAAGATTTTCATAAAGCCTGAAAAATTCGCAAGGTTGAGGTTACCACAGTAAGGAGTTTCTGATTTTTGTGTAATTTACAATGACTCTGATTAGTTCATCTCACTTACAAAGGAACATTATCAGTTTTGAAATCCTGCTTTCTAAATGGAGAGAGGTGGGCTAATCCTAAAAGTGAATATATAACCTTTATCTAGGTAAGACATCTTTCCCAAGGATATTCCTTTTCTATCCCTGTGGAAGTTCAACAGGACAAGCAACGAGAAAAATAATTTAAATATTTTAGTCACAATACTTTGTTAGTGGACGTTTAGTTCCAGGTCTATTGAAAGTGTATGGAATTGGAAGGCTGAGACTAAGATTTGATTGATGCTGTCCCAGCCGGCTCCAAGCTGGAACTCCCTCTGGCCAAGGCTGAGCCAATCAGTGACATTGGTAGCGCCTCTGTGATAACATATTTAAGAAGGGGAAAAACTGCTGCACAACAGCTGGGAGAGAGGAATGACAATATGTGAGAGAAACAACTATGCAGACACCAAGGTCAGTGAAGAAGGAGGGGGAAGAGGTGCTCAAGGTGCCGGAGCAGAGAGTCCCCTGCAGCCCATGGTGAAGACCATGGTGAAGCTGGTTGTCCTCCTGCATCCCATAGAGGTCCACAGTGGAGCAGATATCCACCTGCAGTCCATGGAGAGCCTGTGCTGGAGCAGGCTTTTGGCAGGACCTGTGACCCTATGGGGAGGAGCCCATGCTGGAGTGGGTTTTCTGGCAGGACCTGTGACTTCGTGGGGGACACAATGAAGCAGTCCATTCCTGAAGGACTGCACCACGTGGAAAGGACCTATACTGGAACAGTTTGTGAAGAGCTGCAGCCCGTGGGAAGGACCCACATTGGAGAATTTCATGAAGGACTGTCTCTCATGGGAGGGACCCCATGCTGGAGCAGCGGAACAACGTAAGGAGGAAGGAGCGGCAGAGACAAAGCTTTATGAGCTGACTGTAACCCCCATTCCCCATCCCCCTGAGCTGTGTGTGGAGAGGAGGTAGAAAAGTTTGGAGTGAAGTTGAGCCTGGGAAGAAAGAAGGGGGTGGATGGGGAGGTGTTTTTAGTTTTGTTCTTATTTCTCATTATCCTACTCTCTTTGACTGGCCATAAATTAATTTCCCCAAGTCGAGTCTGTTTTGTCTGTCATAGAAATAAATAATCTCCCTGTCCTTATCACAATCTACAAGCTTTCTGTTGTATTTTTTCCCCTTGTCTTGTTGATGAAGAGGGAGTGATAGAGCTGCTTGGTGGGCACCTGGCAGCCAGCCAGGTTCAACCCACTGTAGATATTTAGTCATATAATACTAAACTTCAAGAGCCAAAGTGGCTAAATCCCTCATTTTAAGACAGTGGAAGACCTTGTATTATCTTGATACCAAAAAAATGGGAAAAAAAAATCTATCTGTCGAGATCAACTTTGATTAATACCACAATCCACTTCGGTCTATCTTTATGATCTAAAGTTTTCAACATTTTCCTTTCTGAAAGGTTTTTTCTGTTAGACAGTTATAAAAAAAGGCTGCAGTGTCACACCTGTTGTAATCTCATATTGAGGTAAGTGAATTAGCTCATCTCTCAAGAAACAAGAAATTGTTGTCCAGAAGTGTTAAGATTAGCTGTTGGATAATAGCGTAGAGTGTTTGCAATAACATGGATTTTCTCATGTTGATAAACAAACAACTGTGAAATAGTAAATTAACTACAAAGTAGCTCTTGTCAAGAATGCGCTTCTTACTGTAGGCAAAAAATCTGTGTTGGCCTAGTTTTCCATTGTTATTAAAAAAAATAATTCTGAAATGCATAGCTGCGTTGACGTTCAACAACTACATCAAAATATGCCTGACTAACACTGATTTGAAATATTTTGATCATTTTCCTGTTAATTTTTGCCTGTAAATTGGGTTGAATTCCCTTAAACTTGCAATTGTTCCCCTACTCACCATATAAATATTTTGAATTTTTTTATAATGCACAAGTGAGTTGTAGCATTTCTTGTGCTTGTGTTCCTGGTCTAGAATACTGAAAAAGATTTACTGTTGGAGCAGGCAGGTAGCCTTTGTTACCCTGAAGGAATTATTTTACATAGGGGTAATTCCTTGCAGGCTAATCTTGGTTAGAACTTTGCTAATTTTCTCTACATGGGTAATGGGAACTGAACAGTACCTGGCTTATACTCTGAGAACCCATTTAATTTAAAAAAAAAAAAGTTTAAGTTGCTTACTTTAACAGAGTGTTTCCCATAGTATAATGACCTTCATGTGGATCATTGTTTTCCTTAAATGATTCCAGCAACTAACTGTAACTAAGAATGACTGCCACCACCAATGTCTTGATGTGAAAAAAAGTTGATAAGTCTTTTTTGTTTCTAACTGTGCTGTTTTAATTTCATGGCACGCATGCTACTCTCTTATCTCAGTTAAAGGTCTAATTCACAATTAATAAGACCAGGAAAAGATTGCTTTTTAAATTAATCCCCACTAGAAATGAGTATGTGTGGTTGAAATGTTGTCTTGATTTAAGTCATTTAACCATTCTCTTCACATGCAACACTGACTTCACTCTTTGTCACAAAAAAGGTATTTTAAAATAAAATTATTTAGAATATCTCCAGAAAAAAAGCATGAATCATAGAGCTTTACATTACCAAGGGAAACCAGCTTCAGTTATTCTCTTTATCCCATGCTCAGATGTTTGTTGCTTTTGGTTTTTTAGCCAACAAATGAAATAATTATGAGTAATTTTCAAAGTTAAAGAAACCTGTCTTTTAGCTATTACAAGGCTGTCAGAATACACATGAGGATGAGAAAATATTAATCCCTAAGCTAACACTGCTGGTATACAAAGTAAAATAAATGATTGCAGGGCATCTTTACTGGGTCTTGTTTTAGCAAAAAAACAAAGATATGTAGTGGTCAGACGACAAGGCTATTTTATGAGGAGTTAGTGATCCACATAATGGCTAATACAGGTGCATGTCTTGGTATGATGGATACTTTGTGACCACTATTTAATACAGGTGTATCTGATCATTAGCCTGAGTAATCAGTGTAGAGTCACTGCACATACAGTCAATATGTATTTATTCCTAACTATATATACAGTGTATTGTCTTGCCCACTTTAAATGTTATATGCACCTGTTTAGCAACTGTAGCTTTATTAATGAGATGATAAAAATATTACAGTGTATTGTACAAGGGACTCCTCAAAGCTGAGTCCTCATTCCAGGCTTGTTTGCTATCAGTGACTCATAAATCTGTGCTGCGTGCAAGACTCTATAAGAATACCAGTGAACTTGGAGGTGGTGAACCTTGCCATGGACAGAATAGCTATCATCCTTGTTTGCAAAGGTACTGAAATTGCTGTACATAAAGTCAAGAGAAAAAGGAAACAATCATAAGAACGAGCATGTTTGCTTTAGTGGCTTAGACCAGGCAATATGTAGAAAGTGAAATAAAAAATGGGGCAGAATAATTCTCATAGTGAAACGTGAAAAGTTAGAGATTTAGTTGAGTATTGAAGCAGAAAATATGAGGGGAGATATTTTGTGTTAACTGTTCAGACTACTTGTGATTGAATGCCAATACGGCACATGTTAATTGTGAAATCTCCTAACAGTAATTAGCCTGCTGAATAATTTCTTAATGAAACACTGAAAAATGCTGCACTGCTTGCAAAATTTGAAAGAGCTGACTTGGAAATGAGATAAAAGGCTGAACAATACTGTTGATATTTCAAAATTTTAGGCAATACTTTCTATAGATTTTGGCTAACTATGGCTTACATAAGAAGAACAAGGAAAGTGTTATGGAACAAAATACTTGGAGCTTGCAACTACATTAGCAAGTTCTGTTTTCAGAAATCAAATTTGGGTATGTATCTCCTAAAATCAGAAGAAATAAAACTATGTGGTATTGACTATTGCATGACAAGAAGTTAGTAATCATTTTTATGTTCTGATGCTTTGACAACATCGCACATACTTGAGATTAATAAAGCATTTAATTAATTTTTGTAGGTTGATCAGAAGCCTTGGATAATGAATAGAACACATTTATTGCCAGAAATATTGCTGTCAATGTCATAGACATGTTCTGCTTTTACAAAGAACACTTTGTGTCACTGAAGAAAAAAATTGAAACTTTTTTTTCACTTTCTACATTTTAGGGGTCTTGAGGTGAACATAATGTTTTCTAGACATCTCTAATATTGATCCTTCCAGAGAAAATTTAACTTCATCTCTAAAATTGTCATTAATGGGATTATGTTATAAAGAAAATAAAAACACTGTAGTCCAACAGGGAATTGCCAAATTTGAAGAGCTGTCACAATCTGTGTCACAAAATGTTTATCATATTAATAAGTGAGGTATCCGAGTA
This sequence comes from Fregata magnificens, assembly GCA_013389945.1. Lineage (NCBI taxonomy): Eukaryota > Metazoa > Chordata > Aves > Suliformes > Fregatidae > Fregata > Fregata magnificens. Next base: position 16,980 of record WAAD01014694.1, read on the forward strand.
GAGACAAAAAAGGTAACTTTCTTTTGGGGGTTTCACTGTTTTTCTTTTTTTCTAAGATGAAGGCATGATAGAAATATACACATTAACAGAGACTGAAATCTCTAAGAGGACTTGAGAGGCTGCGATGTGAGGTACCAATGAGAGCTGGACACCAATCTATCCAAATAGAAAATGGATGAAGTGGGAAAACAGATTTTAAGCTTGTTAATTTGGAGCACTGAAGACTTAAACCTGTAAACCTATATAAAAGGGAATTTTCTAACCTGACTATTGGTTTTAAGACATGTCAGTTTTCTGATATCCAAACTGAAATAACGTGAAGTCTTGGGTTTCACAAAATGAATATTGCTGACAGCCTGGAAAACAGGCCTTGTGACGGTGTCTCAATAGTGGAGGCATTAAAAAGCAAGAAGTAATTTGATAATTGAGGTCACAGAACATTCTCAAGTGCTTTTAATTTAATACATAGCTTGTTATTCTGATGATGGTGGTTACAATTGGTTTTTTTTCTTTTTTTTTTTTTTTTTTTTTTTAAATGTGATTGATTGTATATTCTTTCCCAGGTTGAAAATATTACAGTATTCCATATGAAAGAAGAAATATTCTTCCATAACTAAAATATATTCAGAAAACACATATTTTGGTTATAAATCATGTCTGCTACATTCAAAATTGAAAAAGTTTAAAATGTTTAAAAGAAAAAAATAGTGAACATGTTTTCTTTAGATATTATGATATTTAGATGATTAAAATTACATTTGTAGTGACTTTTACCTTGAACTATATAAAGGTGATATGTCAGGAAAAAAAATGCCAAGGGATGCTCACAGTAGTCAGAGCTAGATGCATACTGACTCTTCAGTTACATATTTCTATATATATATTTATTATGTATCACATATAACATATGTATCAGAAATACATGTGTTCAAAACAGCAGCATTGATTTTACTCAAACTGCTAGAAGCATTCATCTCTAGAGCAAATATTGAAGGCTCAACAAGAAAAAAAAACCTGCTTCCAAAAAAAGACAAACATCTAGAAGTTTGGAACTGAAATTAGAGCTGGTTTTGTTATTAATCACTGCTGATGTGAAAAAAATATGATCTATTAAGTAAACTGGAAAGAACAGGGTGACTTTAATTGAAAGGAAGTGGGAAGAAAACATGATAACATAACTCAAAAATGTCAAGATGATTGAAAAAAAGGAAAGAAAGAACGTTTTTCATGTCTACTATAAAAAAATAAAGAATATTTAAATGAAGGACTCCTAGTTAATGGTTTGGGCTTCTTAAAAATAAGGATATCAAAGTGTAAAATGAATTAAATAACTAGAAATCTTTAAAATTAGTTTTGATTAATGTGTGAGATGCAAGAAAGAACTAGATATTTGTTTTCAGACCTATTTTTTGTGGTTCTAACACAGAAATTACTCATATCCCTAACAAAAATTTTTTTTTGGCAAAGGATACTGTAATTATTTTAAAGCAGATTCTAAGGACAAAGGACTCGTCCATCACTGAAGACAAAAGACTCCATGTAATACAATGTAATAATGCATTTACTCTTCACAGCAGCCCTCCTGTTGCAAACACAAGGACAAGTTCAGACTGGTACCACAAATAATAGTGCAATTCTAGTAAAATTGGAAATGTGTGAAATATATACACAATGTTTTGGAGAAGCATGTAGGCAAGAAAAAATTTAATAAGCAGGTTGAGGCATCAATTGGATTCACTTTGCCTGAGTATATTTATGCCCACAGATGCTTCAAAGAAAAGATGTGTAATAACATATCAAGACTAAGAAACTGAAAGACAATTTCCTCTTCAAAGAAGCTGTGGAGCAGATGATACATTCATATACAGAGACAATGATGGCATTGGAGAAGAGAAAAATTAAATTACATGAAGTGAGAATGTTAAATAAAATTAAACAGTTCCATAGCTGTTCTTCAAATAAACAGTCAGTCCTATTATAATGGATTTTGTCTAATGAAAGCCAGCTGGGATAGCAAGGTCTGGTATGCTTACTCCAACTGGTCCTTGTGGGACAGAGAAAGGAGCTGTAAATACTCTGAACCAAAGGGATTCCAAAGGTTGCCACTTGTCCAGTGATATAATCTGGGAGTCGGGAGACCTGTATCCTATTCCCCCTTCTCTTTACAAAAAGCAAATGTAATTACGTGAGCTCGCAGCTGATTGTTTGTGGATTTGACGTATGGTGACACTGCCACAAAGGGTTTGGAAAGCATTTTGGAACACTGAGTTGTCACAGGACTGCCGGTGGCAGGCATCTGTCTTCTGCCACGGTGAGACATAATAACCCACGGTGGATTTGGATACTGGGGTTTACTTAAGAACCGCTGAGATTAGAACTTTTACCCTACTTGATTATTTCACATACTCGCTTACTCACCTACCATGCTTGTCAAAAGGGAGTCCATAATCATAAAGAGGTACTTTAGAAGAGCTGGATGCCACTGAATGGGATCTAAATTATTCAGCCCTTGAGTGAGAAGTTGTGTAACATTATATTTTTCAAAAGACAGCTCAAATCAATGAAAAAAACAGAATGAGATGAACTTTAAATCCTCACTCGATGGCAGGATTCAGCTCCAGAATGTAGGTAACTAAGTACAGGAGCATACAAGTGGGTGTTTAATAGAGAGCAAGTTGTTCAAATTCACCTTCATAACTTTATTTTAGTCAGTGGAAATCTGGAGCTCTATGCACTTACTTAAACACAGGCAGGTGCCCTAGAGTATCTGAGACAAGCGCACCAAGCTATGAGAATGACACAGAATTTATGAGACAGCCATTGCCATCTTTGCTACTGCTTGAGGCCGGAAGGGATATCCTATAGAGCCTGAAATTACATTAGACATCTGCCTTTATGCAAATAAATAGCACTCTAAAAGTAAAATTCAATTGTCTCCATTTAAGTATCTGATGTCATTTGAGATGCCTTGGGCTGTCGAAAACATGGTACTGGAAACCAAAATATTTCTGGAATGACAGCTGGAGTTTTTACTTACTTGGAAGTA
>WAAD01014695.1:0-10501 GCA_013389945.1 Fregata magnificens
AGGTGTTCAGCCATCTCCAAGAAAGCAGGGCTCCAACACGCGTAATGGTTACTTGAGAAGACGAACGCTGTAACTCCAAACATCCCCCCCTTCCTTCTTCTTCCCCCAGCTTTATATGCTGAGCATGACGTCATATGATATGGAATATCCCTTTGGTCAGTTGGGGTCAGCTGTCCCAGCTGTGTCCCCTCCCAGCTTCTTGTGCACCCCCAGCCTACTCACTGGTGGNCTCCCAGCTTCTTGTGCACCCCCAGCCTACTCACTGGTGGGGTGGTGTGAGAAGCAGAAAAGGCCTTGACTCTGTATAAGCACTGCTCAGCAGTAACTAAAACATCCCTGTATTATCAGCACTATTTTCAGCACAAATCCAAAACGTAGCCCCATATGAGCTACTATGAAGAAAATTAACTCTATCCCACCCAAGACCAGTGCATTCTCCACCCCAATGTGGGGCTCAAAGAGTTCGATATAACGACAGGTTTGATTGGAATGTACTTGATCAAATTTATAGCTGTTACTGCTCTTTCACTATTAATTGGCAGGCTCCTGTGCTTGCCATGGGGCTTGCTTGCCTTACTGTGGAGTAGAGTCTTGTGCTCGTTAGTGTCTGATTTTTGCTTTCGCTGCTTGCTGTACCACTGTGCTACTGATCATCTTACTGTGCTTTGCCATGCCTGGGAACATTTTGATAATGTGCCTGGGCTGGCAGATGGCCAGGGCATCGCTGCTGTTTCCGTGCTGCTGTACTGGACAGGCTGGAACTCCAGTGTGAAATGTAAGCACACTCACATGAGTACCAGAAAACAGCCAAATAGAGACAAGCAAGAGGAATTTTTGAAAGTCTAAGCCCTGGAGACAGAAGATGCCATTACGAAGTCTTAAATAATGTCCCATCTAAATTGCACTGAACCATGAACAGCTTTAATAATCTGAAATGTTCCCATTTCATTGCATGGGCTGGAGCTATCAACTTACTTCACAGAAAATAATGTGGAGTTTTCTCAGGTCATTGGGGGTTACTAGGGACACAGGCAGGACAATATTGTCCATATATTCTTATCTGTCTGCATATCGATTTATCTATCTTTAGTAGCTGATTACCAAACCATTAGCTGAAATCTATTCAGGGCAAAACCACTATGTCTGATGGCATAAAGTAACTAAAAGAAATGATATGAATCATATCAATTTCCTTGTCTGAAATACCTTAGGGAACTAATTATATTATGCCCTGGAACACCTGTGGTCATAACTATCCTTCACATGCATCTTTCGAAATGGCTTTCTCTAGAATTAAGAGCAAGGAGAAGCTGTTTTGGGGATTTATTGATTCTTCTCAGTTGACTCAGTTCCTATTTTTCTCACACAATCATATCGCATAATAATTTTTCAACTTATTTAAAAACCATTTAGGTTTCCTGACCTTACCAATTCTATGGAGAGCTGAATTTGGACCGTCCCTACCCCTTGTGGCACAGAAGGTCTTCTGATTTTTTATTCCAAGTCTACTCAACTGAGAATGTAACCCTGTGCAAAACAGTGTTTTGTCAACAAGGCATGGAGATACTGATAAATATTGTGTGAGCTGAATTGTTTTTGGTAAGGAGTGCCTGTGTTCTTTCATACAAGGAACAGTATTCACAATCAGCTCTAGCAGTCCTAATATAAGCAATTCTCATATTGCTGCCAGTGGAACTTTGGCTGCATAAAGAGGTGGGATAATAAATAAATGTTGTCAGAATTAAACTTCATAACATTAATCAAATTTTAAAATGGGTGCTAATGGTAAGTGAAGTTAACAGACTGAGATTATGAAAGAGAAGACAGTATATGATCTTACATAAAGCAGTAGATTGTTCAAAAATACAAAGGAACGAACCTAAACAAAACAATAGATTACTGTATAATACTGTATATCATTACACTTCTCCATAAGTGTTCACAAACTTGAACAATGAACAATTTCCATAATGAGACATATGGTGCATGAATCAATAACTTATGTGAAATCTTCCCTGCTCTGTAATAATATTTGATGTCCATGGAGATCTTACCAAAATCAGCATGCCATTTTACACCAGATGCTCAGATATGGATGCATATAGAACTGGAAACAACAGGCCTACCAGGCCAATCACACCTTGTCATGTCCCCACTGTAGCAGAAACAAGTAATATGCGTCTTTGGAATCGGACTGTGAGAGTTCATTCAGAGCTACATACAGGAACTACAGCGAATTTGGTGGAAATTGTCCAAGTAAAAAAGGCGGTATAGAAACTGTAACAAGTTTACTTTCTTACTTCTTTGGAGGAAAGAGAGGAACATGAGAAGGATGAAAAAGCAGTATGTTTTTTCCAGTACATTTTATTTCTGAATGTTTACACAAATCCAAATAAAAGTAGTTTTTTTCCTAGAGGGATGATTTCCTGTGTGATCACAAATTCTCTGTGCTGATTTACAGGACAGAACGTGTCAATCCAATCAGCAAGTCACTTTTCTGCGTGTGTGCTGTACAAGCTGTCTGTGAAGTGCTGCCTGTGCCACTGGATTTAAAAAGCAGAGCAGCTTCAGGAGTTTTTATCTCTGCATGACTGCTGGCTGGGGATTTGAACAGAAAAGAAAACTGCAAGAGGAAATTGGCTTGGACAAGAAGAGCTTCTGTACATAATTCTTATTAATTTGAAGATGAAATGCAGTCTCTCAGAAACAAAAAAAGATACTGTGTGATGGTTTACTCAATATGGTTATTGCTACGGGATTCAGCCCCATTTTCTAAGGATTAGAATTGACTGCCCAGCACTGCCTATTCACTGGGAACAGAATTACTGGAATTCTTCCTCTTGGAGATGAAATGTGTAAAGAACAAAAGGAATCAGAGAAGAGTGAAGCTCTCTGTTTCCCAATATGTAGAAAAGATGCATGGCAGCTCCAGAGGTGGAAGGGTGACTCCTTTTTTAGATTTGTTGACTTTTTAGTTTGCCTTTGAATGGGGTTTCAGTCAGGAAAGCTAAACTTGATACTGAAGGAAAGACAGTACAAGGTGTTGATATTTGCATTTAGTATGGGACATATGATTTTACTTGAACATAAATCCCTGCAAAAACAACAAAAATAAAATTTGTACTTTGGGGCAGTGTTAAAAGATTTTGCCCTCTGTCTCTTCATAGTTATTAAACCACAATACATATTTGGCTCCATATCCCAATGGAAACAGGTTTCTGAACTCATGGTAGAGAAAAGTCTCATTGCCAGTTTCTGGGGCACAAGAAAGCAAGAAATCTTTGTATGTCGTAGGCTTTGGGACAACATCTCTGTACCGTTTATGTATATTTACTCTTGATTTCTTTGGCCCAGCTCATCAGTAGCTTCTGCAGGTGCTTGGGTGAGAATAGTTTCCAAACACTAGCAGAAACTTTGATTCTATAATTTAATTCTACAAGTGGTGTTCTTCTCTTAAAGGTGAAAATTTCCTTTCTCATTCTTATATTTTGCTGTCTCTTCCTCAGTAATTTAAAGCATTTTTATGAGTATCAAAACTTACCACAATATTCATATATGCATCCTTTGCCTGGTCATAAAGATATTAGTTTTGGAATAAAATATTGCCTTCTACATAGTATACTGTTCATCTTATTATCTGATGGGTGATTCACTGTCTCCAAGTGCAATTAACTACTAGTCAAATGCAAAGATCATAAAAAGAAGAATGGAAGCATAACTGTATGAGACAATACAGAAAACAATAAGAATCCCATTTTTGGACCTGGTAGGTACCTAACTTTAAATGTGCATGGCTTCACAACCAGGAAAGCCATGAAGTCTAGTCCTATTTAGTACAAAAATTTAATTATCTTTATAGTATTTTCATAGAATCATAGAATCATAGAATCATTAAGGTTGGAAAAGACCTCTAAGACCATCAAGTCCAACCATCAACTAACACCACCATGACTCCTAAACTAGGCCCTGGAGTGCCACGTCTACACCTTTTTTGAACGCCTCCAGGGTTGACGACTCCACCACCTCTCTGGGCAGCCTGTTTTGTAGAAGAAAAGCTTCCAAAACAGGAATTTAGATGAAATTACTTACAAAATGAAAGAACAAAAAAGAAATGTTTTCTTAAGATGTCATTTAAGAGATATATAAACCTGAGAGGTGCAGAAATAGCTAAATAGTCTCATCCATCTGGCAAGCATCATACAGATTGCGTGAAATTTGGGGCATAGCTGGATGCAGCTTCTCAGGATAAATGATATGGGTTCTTTTAATTATGGTCAGCTTACTGTGTTGTCTACAGAACTTCTACATTTAAAATACAATTCAACTCACTCAGAGGAAATTGCTCAGGAAAATTACTAAATTTATAGTAACTATACAGACCCTGAATATAAGCTGATAAGTCATATGGCTTGATAAGAATATAACCTGATAACCACAGATAATAAAAGAAAACTTAGGTACAAATTATCTTTAAAATTGTTTATGCAGTTTTAAATTATTTTTAAATAAAGTAACTAGAGGGATTATGTGAGTCAGCTAATATTGCTACATTAGAGATATTTTAAATTTTGCCTCCGTTTAAGGTTTTGATTTTTTTCACAATAAATATGTTTGATGTTGACCTAAAATCTCATGAGTGATAGTAAGCAAATTTGAAGATGACCAAAAAATGTTCAGAAGGAAAAAGAATCAATAGCTCCTGTAAAGAAACACATCATAAACTGACACAAACTGTTTGATTAAGAAAATGATGTAAAAATACCATGCAAATTAAGCAAAAAAGTGGTTATATAAAGCACATTAAGACTCCTTTTTTTTATACAGGTTAGATTCTGCAAAATTTTGATGTACAAGGAGATAGTATCTTGTCACTGTAGCTATGTTTGCTTAGAGTGCAAGTTTAAACTGTGTAAACCAAAAAAGAACCACTGCTCTTAGAAAGAGATGTAATTCAGCCCTCAAGTTCTGCAAGACATCTGACAGCAGCAAGCCACAGTCTCATCCTTGCCTTGTAGGTCTGCTTTTGGAGAAAGACCAATAAATAATTTGGGGAAAGGCTCATAACCCTATATTTCTCTCTGGGTATTCCTCTATCAAGTACCTTTGGAACTATATTTTCTTGATTACTTCTAGGAGGTTGATGGACCATTTTACTAGCTAAGGCACTCCAAATAGTATTCAAATGTTTCTGTCAGATTCTTCAAGTTTTCTGTAGGACATACTTTATTAAATTATAGATGATACAAAGGTTCAGAGTAATAAAAATGCTTCAAAAATGTTTCCCTACTTTTATTACTTGGAAAGAAGCAAATCAATCATTCCTGAACTTCGAAGATTTCTCGCTCTTTTTTTTTTTTTTTATTTTTTATTTTTTAACCCTAGCTGTCCCTACACTAATGCTAGGACTAGCTTTACTTATACATACTGGCTTTTACCTAAAACAGAAAACAGCATGGTCTTGGTAGGAACTCTGTGAACTGTTTTCCATACAGACTCAAGATGTCAAGTCTTGGGAGAAGATTCAGGAAAATGCCCTATGCCTAACGATATGCTGCTTGGATTGCCAGACAAATCCCTGACCTGAACCTAAGCTCACCAGTATGTTTCCAGTTACTTTCACCCACAGCAACCCATATACTCAGCTATATTCACATGTACTGACTGTGACGGAAAGGGTTTATCAGCTGTTTTATATAACAATATATACACAAGGAAAAGGTTCACTCAGAACAGAATATGATTACGTACAAGCTACCTCATGGCTGCTTAAGCCATGTAGTAAAATTAAGGGTTTAACATTCAAAATAATGATCTCTATTTCTTAGAGCAGTATAAAATTTAAAATAGATTATCATTAGTAGGGTAAGCTGCAGAGGTATAATAAAAAGGTGATATTGAATACTGATTAGAATTGTAAGTAACAGACTATGAGTCTGGGAAAACACTGGCCAGTATTGGCAGGTCTTACTGGCCAGTGACACCTCCCTGCCTGTGGATGCTGCCTGTTTGCCTCTCAGCAGCTCCTGTATACAACTGCGGCTGCTAGTTCCTTCGACCTTCCTTTCTCCCTCCTCTCAGATTTGACCACTTATGATTTTGAGTAAGTAAAATCTTATCTCACAATATATTAAAAAGTGCAGACACAAGTTCAGAGAAGCTTAACAGTGATAATCTCTGTTTTGGATAGGAAGGATTCCCTAGACTTCATGATTCCACAAATATCTTCTATCCACCTACCTGCACATGATTTGTGCCTCCTATCTCCTCAGCCACAAGCTACAGTACTTGTGCAAGATGGACAGGTCAGCTTACTCCCCATACAACAGCCTTTCTTCATGATTGTGTAGTCCTGTTCATGAGCATGTGCCAAAAATCCAGATTAGAACTGTTACTCCATTATGATGGTAAGGCTAGAAGACAAAATTCCTCCAGTTGCATCCTGCTGTTAACAGTGCTCTGTACCATTTTCCTCACCCCTGTTATACCTTTGTCTCTTCCAGGTGCCTGCCTGCTTCTCAGTCTGGCCTTTAGTGTGTGTGGAGGAAAAGCTCTGTAAGGTTCAGGGAGCCAGAGGTGGCACCCACACAGGATGCAGCCCCATGGTACTCCCGCAGAAAGAGCAGAGCAGGTCTGGTGACGGTGCCCAGAGTCAGCCAGCACTGCTCAAGCTCAGGCTCAGGCTCCAGATCAAGGGTATATGTGGCCAAGTAAGGGCACAGCTGCAAAGTAGCTGAGGCAAGAGCAAGCTACCGTTTTCTTCACAGCATAGTTGTTGGAGTGCAAGAGCAGGGATCTCCCCGTCTTTATTGGAAGAGCCACAGTGAAGTTCTACATTGCTCTGAGATGAAAGCTGTTGGGAGAGAGATAAGGTTAATTTCAAGACTTTGTGGAGGACCGTAGCGAGCCACTAGTCCCTGGATATTGCCTGTCTTTTTCAGTGCTTTCACAGCAGGAAGCAATGTTTTTGAGCTTATCTTCCCATTCACTGAACAGTTACTGTTGTTTTCTAGCTGAAAAATGTAGTGATGAACATGAGTTAATCAGGAAGGTAAAAAGAAACAGGCAGGGTCTTCTTGAATAGTGAAGCGTGGTGCAAGACCCTGTTTTGAGTTTCTAGCTTTGCTTTCAGTGAGCTCATAAGTCTGAGTATATATAGAAACTATTGAATTTCTGTCAGGTTCACTATTCTTACCTGCACCTACCAGGATTACCACCTGTGGGAATTACATATAATTTGGAAACCTCTGCAGTAAAGGTTTGTATAGAAAAACTTGAAAACTTGGCCCAAGTTTACCCTCAAAATCCATACATTAAAAAAATCTCTAACTGAAAAGTATTTGTCAATGTTTCATCTTGGCAGTACAGTCATCCTTAATTAAGCAAGCTTCCATTCCTTTTGGAAAAGGTTTTGCATGTATAAGAATTAAAAAGTACTAAGGAAAGATGAGAGTAATATTCCCACTTAAAGTTGATAATGCCTTCCCACAATTAATCTTGCTAACAGACTTGAGAATAAGGTTGCTATTATAGATATTAACAAAAGACTATGAAAATGAGATGTTAATGGACAAGCCTAACTTCTTTGTACTAAAAAGAAGATATTTAAATGTGGAGGATTTTTCAATATTTTTTCCAGATATTGCATTTTCTATCCTAAAGAAAAAATGGAAAAAAAAGTTGTTTCTAAATAAATGAAAATAGGAAGGAATCTAGTTGCATCCTGTTGTTTCATGTTGATTAAATCAAAACATATTCTTCCAGGTAAGAAGAGGCTTAACATTAATAATTTACAAATAAAATTAAAAAATGAAAAGATCTGTTCCAAAAATGTCGAATAGAATATTTCATCACTCACAAAATACTATATTTTTAAATGTAGTTTGCGTAAAATAGCACATTTTTACAAATACCTCTCTTTGAGCTAAATATTGTTTGTCAATAAATGATCCGCTGGAAAAGGTCTGACCATATCCATAGAGACAGGTGTGCAATGAAAGTAAATTGAAAGTGAGCAATATTTAGCAACAGCCTCAAAAATCTTACTCTAAAATTTATTTAAGTTGTATTAAATTACGAACTCCATCCCCAATGGATTGTATAGACTGAAGAACCACGAACAAAAGGAAAGCAAGCGGTTTGTTCCATCAAAATCATGTTTTATTTATCTTTCATTAATTATCCAGGAAACAGAATAGACATTAAATTTATGGATGAAGCAACCATATAACAAAATGTGTTCCTTTTTCAGTTTCCTTACATATAGACCTTTCCCACATCCATTTAATATTTCTCTTTGGATAATTATGAGGTCTTTTATACTATAATATTTAACAGCTTCAAAAACCTCAAACACATTACCATCAGAAAACTCCCGTGAAATGCTAAAGCTTTCTGATTTGTCTTTCAAATTATATATTCCTTTGGACAAATTTTTATTTGTTGATGTTTATGCATGTATGTGTGCAAGTGTATCTGGAAGAGAGTAAACATAAGTTGGAGCTCTTCTGTATTCAGCAACATCAAAACCAATGGCAGTTAATAACCGTAATAGTAATAAAATGTTCAAGCAGTCCAGTTCTAGAAAAGCACTCATCATACCCTTCACACTACTGAAATGACCTGTTTTTAAAACATCCTTCTTTCAAATACTGCCTATTCTGAAGGTCCAATCTTCCAGCAGATAGCCAGTATGCATAAAGATTTTCAAAGTGGAGTTATCTGTCTCCTAGCAGTCTCAGAGTAGGTGTTCAGTGCAGGCACTTCAGATCAAACAGGCATACCCAAGCTAGCTTTAGACTAACTAGTAAGCGCTCTGGCTGCTAGCACGTCTCTGCTGCAGATCAGAGATGAGCGCAGGCTAAGCTCTGTGTTGCTATGGCTACATTGATAGCAATACCCAACCTAGTTAGTTTAAAGCTAGCATATGTCTCCTGCTACAAGATGGAGCCTTGGTGATTGCCCTGAAGCCATGCTTGAACACTTGCTCTGTAAGAATTCAATTTTGCAGAGCCATTGTGATGTGATTCAGAATCAATGGTCCCATATGTACTTCTAGGAGTACTATTCCCTGACTTTATGAGGGCAATGTGCAGGTATATGGTAGGTCGAATATATTCAGGTTGTTTTCTCAGCAGTTTAATAAGAAAAAAGAAGATCCTTCATGAATATTCTTGTGCTGTCGTTAGCCGTCTTGAGCCTCGGAGTATAACTGATTAATGGCTATGCCATCCAGTATCCTGATTTCAGATAAAGAAACTGCACAATGCTTTCCATGGCTCTCTACACCTACAGGGAGAATTGAGGATGTTGGCTGCCATTTTCCAGCCAGATGAGTAAAAAGTTACTTAGTAGGAGGGGAAGAGCCCAGGAGAATATCCTGTTTCTCTCTTTTCCTTCTTAAAGGGAAAATTAAGTTTTGTATAGTATTTCATCTACCTCTGTTCCACCGTTGCAACAGCTTAGCAAAGTTGTTTCATCATTGTTAGTTTTAAAGGTCTTAACAAGGGTGAACCGTCCGTTTGAAAAGCACACACTGATTTCTGTGTAGAAAATTAAAATCACCTGAGGGGTGCAAACATGGAAATCTTTGGGCCAAGCCCTACACATGCAAAGCTTCATGCTAAGATCACCATGTCTGACTAATGAACTATTACAGGTGGTCTGAGTACACTAAAATATTTTTTTTAATCCTTTCTCTTATATTAAGACCACTAAACCATGGTTGGCAAACTGGTGAACTGAATAATCAAGTACTAACCAGCAATTAATAGCAGCTGAAAAACTAGCATTTTTTTTTCTTCTATTTTGTGTTAGTTTTGTTTGTTCATTTGTGAAATTTCTTTTGCAAAAGAATCAAGTCACATTGTTTTTTCCATTTAGGTTCCTCAGTCAAGACATCAGTTTGCAAGCATTGATTTCAATGGGTAAAAATTACATTATATAGAATCCCCTCTACATTTTTCAACACAAGAGAAAGATCATTTGCAATGTAAAATATTAAGACACATATTTAACTTATTTCTTTTTACTTTATCTCTATAAAGACTTATAGAAAAGAAGCATCAATTTAATAGTCTTTCTCATAGTGTTAAAATATAATAGCTGTCCTTCTAAAACAAAAGAACAGAAATTAGTTCGAGTTTTCTGAAGCTGTCATTGCTTTTTCAGTCCTAGTCCCCTGAAAACAGAACAAGACAAAAATTACCCAAAAGGCATGTTTTTCATGGTGCTTACTTTGCTTGCAGCTTCTCTGTTAAAAAAGAAAAAAGAAAAGAAAAAAGAAGAAACCCCACAACTGTATAGTTTTTTTAGCCTGTCAAAGATCTTCAAACTTGAACAAGCATAATGTTTGGGGTATTTTTTGTTTTGTGGGGTTTTTTTAAAATTGCTTTTAGCTGTCATTATGGTCACAGATTCACAGCAATGTTATAAGAGTTGAAATCTTGCCTGGCTAAGCCTTATTAAGCAGAAAACAAAAAAAAAAAAAAAAAAAAAAGGAAAA
>WAAD01014696.1:3788-23954 GCA_013389945.1 Fregata magnificens
TGGGAGGACAAATCAGTTTGTCTGAGGAGGCTGGAGTTGACTGCATCCAGCTCAGCTCTGTTCCTAATCTTGCAACTCCTTCAAACTTCAGCTGTTGGCTTTACTGCAGTTATGAATTGGAAAAATCCAGTCTTTTGGGACTGCTGCTCTAGTTGTACATCCTTCTTCTGAGCTGTTTTTATGTCCTGAAGTAAGAGCAGGCTATAGCTCTTTACCCGTCTTTTTTCAGTAGCTGGGAAGGATACACAATGTGGAGGAGAAAGGAAAGAAAAGCTGTTTCTTTTGCAGAGGGAGTTGGGGGGTGGGGGAGGCTTGAAGGTGCACAGTTGTAGGACAGAAGGCAGATTGAAGGGGTCAGAGGAGTTTATGATTGGGGGGAGAGGGGCAGTTGAGAGCGGAATTTCATGAGTGAAGTAGACTGAGCAAGGGTGGCCTTCAGGCGGCTCCGTCTCAATTCTGTGTGAGGTGATACAAAGAGGACCCAGAATTCTTGGAGCAGAAGGAGCCTTCCTTCTCCCTGTTTGGGTGTGCAGAGGACATGTCACTCACCCCTGTTTGGGTCAGGTTTTAGTACCTTCTTGATCATTATTTTGGGAGACCTTATACTAGGCACCCAAACAGAAAAAAAAAATTCCCTTCTTTTAAAGGACCCATTTCTATAGTGATACAATAGAAATGTTGGTTTGCATTTGTAAGGCCCCTGTATTCTATTCTATATGGTTGGCTCTGTNGTATCTGCTCTGAAAGGAGTAGTAGCCCAGGGTCCAGCCCTGTACTGTGTATGCTCCAACATTTGCTTCAGCATCCCATTGAAACTAGTGTTATTGTCAAGAAGCTAGTAAAGGATATCAGAATTTAACTTGAGTCAGTCTCCTAGAGGTACGGCCTCAGCCGGTTAAGCATTTCTATTACTTTGCCATCATTCTAAGAAATAATTGTTTTTCTGAAATAAGATACTATTGGTAATATTGTGTTGTTATTAAGGACTGAAAATGGTCAAATATCCCTTCTTTGACAATGCACTACTATGTAAATATTTTTCCCTAAATCTTTTTCTCTTCTTTAATGTAGGTGAGTTAAGTGTTGTGTGCCCTAAATTTAAAGAACCTCCATAACCCAGCTATGTAGCCATAAGTACTTATTAGAAATTGCTGTCTTCATATTTTCCATATCTTAATTGCTTTTTATCTACATTGAGCTAAAACCAAAGAAACCCCACCTGCTAAAGTCACAGCAGATTAGTCTGAAAGCAATGCATCTTATGATAGCATAGTCCAAAGAATCAGCGCTTTGCTGTTAGTTGAAGAACTCTACTGTATCCACTCAATCACTTACTAAAAACGTACACCCTACAAATAAACATAACTCTTTACTTTTAGAGAAGTCCCATATTTGTTTCTGTATTTAAGGAAGTAATTTAAATAAAGATTTGATCATTATAATGATCATAATTCATCATAAAATTAGTTTAGCTAATATTAATGCTAAGCCTTGTTCCACAGCTCTTGTTCATCTGGAGGGAGAACCTCCTTTACAGTCTGAATTCTGGGTTGGTTTCTAATTGATCATTCTCCCTGCTAGGTCTGCTGTTTGCTACTGTGTATTTCCAGAGGTGTCCCTTTCCTTTTTGCATAGTTATTCTTTCTTAATAGGCAGAAGATATAATAAGGAATTCAGGGGAGCCTGGATGCAACTGTTTCTAAAGTAGGATAAAATTTTGGTTTGCAATTAGGAAAAATAATTTAAAAGCATGATTCCAAACTTAATCAAAAAGAACTTCCCTTTCAAATAATGGCAGTACACTTTCTCATACAAAAATGTAAAACTGGTATTTCTTCTGTCCCAAGAGAACAACTGAAAAAGTTAAGATAGTGAAACTGCAGCATATATTATTTTCGTTAGTGTTGATTGTTCCCAAGCACACTGCATTTGTTCTACATGCAGCTCAGCATCAGTTACAGAAAGGGCAGAGAACTTGACACACAAGTAAGAGGCAGCCAAAATTGTGATTGGTGAGGAAAGACTTCATACAAAACTAGAATGATAACTGCTGGTGTTTATTCAGAAGACTATTCTGAAATTTTGTTTCCTTCCCTAATTGCTATCATATGACATGAAGTGTTTTGTCTAAATCTTGTCTCCTGGATGAGAAGGGTGTGCATGTCATTACCTTTTCATTGAACTGAGTTGTTTACCAGTTTTTGTTGGAGTGTTGTTTTTGTTTGGTTGGGTTTTTTCCCCCCTCTTCCCCCGAAAGCCATAGCTGGCTGGTTTGTCTGCTGTAAGTCAAAATGGAGCATCTTCCCTGATTTACACAACCAAGAGAAATCCTCAACCAGAAAGCAATTGTTGTTAATTAGTATCACAGTGCCTTAAAGAAGAGTTGTTGAGTCTTTTAATTTTGCAAAGTTGATTTTTATTTTAATGTCCCTGCAGACTGCTTTCTCCATGAAGTTTAGTAATGTTAATGATAGTAAAGTCATTTGCAATTACTGTGATACAACTTTGGTTAAGACCAGCTAAAAGGAGAATTGAGCTAGAAACTAGTGATCCTCTCCCTATTTAGTAGTTGCTTTTATTAATGTAATTTAGTTGAAGGGTATCTATGAGATGCCTTGGGGTAGTAAGTTCAGATGTTTACCTAAAATTAAATCACTCACCTGAATTTTCTGACACAGACAATATTTCAGTGTGGTGAAATTGTGGGCCAGGTTCTCTGCTTCAGTTAACTTGATTTGACCTCACTGGAGCTGGAAAATTTATTAGTTATGCTGCTTGCAAAGTGACTTTCGGGTCCCATTATTTTTCCAAAGAAATACTCATCAAAGTCCTGATCTGTTTTGAATAGGAACCCACTTGGCAGAAGAGAGATCATGTACCACCTACTCCCTCATGTTTTAACAACATGCATTATATAGTGATAACAACTTACATTGGTTTCTGAATGTCTCACTTGCTCTCTCTGCCATGAAGTCCAACCTGCTGATACTCACCCTAGCGTCGTGAGGCTACTTTTATTTTTTTTTAAGCCATGGTTGAACCTGAGATAGCAGATTTAGCAGTGATATTCTTGTAAAAAGTGAAAGGGCTCATGCCATTTTAAGCAATCTTAAGTTTTTGGCTATTGCTGATATATGACTGTGTTCTGTGATAGTCATCTTGCTTTTCAGTGTGAGGAAAAAATATTGTAATTATTAGTATTTCCAGATGTTTTGGCTTTATAAATATCAGCCATGTAGTAGAAGTTATTACATCAGACTTACTTAGCTGAAGAGTCATTAGTTGCTTCAAAAATGTAAGGGCAATTTTCGTTTTGAGCCAAGTTAAGCCATGAAGGAGTGCAATGGTGTGGTGTCAGCTCTACTCTTCTTACTGCTGATACAGCAGCTGACCTCCCTGAGGTGGGGAGAAGGAGGTGGAGAAGCCTCCAAAGAAAGGCAGGAAGGTAGCAAAGGAAAGATCAATGACTCTATCATTCACTGAGCTCTTCCAGGATAGAATAGTTACACTTGCATATATAAGGACTTGGGAAGTGATAAGTACTTTGTAGTTCAACAGTAACTCAATTTTTAGAAATACTTTTTTTAAAAAAAATGGTAATACCAGCTACTCAGAGACAGTGTTATAGCTGCCCTTTTTTTCACTTGCAATCTGAGAAATCAAATAAAATAAAAGGACTGTTTTTCAAGGGCATTTAGATGAATACCATGCAATTTAGTGTTCTCTGTTAAGTGTTGTTAGATGTCAAGGCAGCTTATACTGATGATAATTTAGTTAATTAACCAAAACTTTCATTTTGTAGTAGTTTGACACCCAATAAGCAGTAGTAAACGTATCGTGATTTGAAACCTGATGCTTTCTGTTAAGGTTCTGTACAGTTGTTTCTTCAAAACTGACAAATATAGAGAAAGGCAAAAAGGTGAATCAAGGCTAATCCTCAGAGTACTAATAGGTATATATTAAATAGTTTGTATGACTGTTCCTTTGTGCATAAATTTATTACTGAATTGGACATTGATCCTGTTGCCAGAAAGCTGCACAGGGCCCAGATGCTGGATCCTGTGCTCCTGTTAGTACATTTGAGCACTTCCCCTCAATTTGGTGCAATCTGTACTGGAGCAAGGTGTTTGTAGTACTGTAGCCCTGTTGATTGAACAGCTGTCCTGAGAAAGTGTGTAATTGATACTTTTTTTTTTTTTACCCTGTATGTATCTTTGTTCTAAAATCTGACTTGGTTTTGGAGCCTTGGCAAAGGTAAAGGCACTACCTTGTGTCTCTAAGGAAAAAAAAAAAGGGACATTTGCCTTTGACTTCCAATTATGTAGGGTTGTGAACAAAGTGCATTGATATCTTCCTAATTGAGAAATATTTTACAATGTATATTTTAGAATGAATCAGTGTTTTTTCCATAAGCAATCCTGCTGTTACCATTAAAAAAGAGCAAACCTGTAATATCACCGAATGTAATGTCACCGAAGGCCACATTGATAACAGATAGTATCAGTTGGATAACTCTGCATTGTGTGCTGCATTCTGCAGCAGGTATTTGTGGGATGGAGGCCTAAAGCAGAAAAAGTAAACACTGGATACTGGAGGGACAGGTCATGTAAAGTGACACGGGGACACTGGATCATTAAAATCAGGTTCTTGGGGGGTGAGGACCCAGAAGCTGAGGGTCCTTGATTAAGAAAAGTAGTGAAGAGATTTCAAGGTTATCCTGAGACCAAATATATCTCAAGCATCCTGTGACAATACTGTATTATGCTTGTTCTTAGAATTAGTTACCTGATCTGATCACATTTTTCTTCCAAAGGTCCAGCAAGGCATCTAAAATAATTTGCACTCAACTATTCTGAGTTGTATAAATATTTGATGACATGAAGTCCTGTGGGCACTGGAATAATTATACAAATTGTAATGCTAATCCTTGGTATCAATAATGCCTTTGGAGAAAATAGCATTATATACTTCACTCCCAGAGAATAATAACAATATTAACGCGGCACTGACACTTGGCAGAACTGCTTCCCCAGCCTATGTTCATTTGGCAATTGGAATTGCAAAGAAGCATAGAAAGCACGCATTTCTGGCTGTAGTTCTGCTTCCAGAGTGGCAGAAAGAATTTGACATTTAATGATATGCAAAGTGTTGTTCCTGTTTGATTGTAGTATACTATACATGCCTTGGAGCATGACTTAAAGTAATTTAACAACTGGAATAACAGGCATTTGGGAAGAAACTAATTTCATATGACGGCAGATTACAGACACTAGGCTTGTTCATAAAAATGTTGCCTTGTCATGCTATATGAAGTTGGATATCAAGCTAGCAAGATGATGATGTGGGGGGCAACATCGCTCAGTTCAGACAGGATGAGATCCACTTAAGAAAATAACATAATTTGCAAAATGTAAATATTGTAGCTAACCTGCTTTACAGACCCTTATCAAAGATGGATAAAATGAATTTTTTTTTTTCCCCTTCCCCTTAACATTTCTCTGAGTGTCAGTTTGGACTCTTGCATACTAGTTCTGCACTACTCCATGGCTACCCATCACTGCCTGCTTCCTCTATTTTATTAACTTGGAGAAGGAAATGTATCAGTTGAAGTGAAAAGTGATTTTGGTTTTGGAGTCCGCTTGCTTCTCAGCTATTTTGCTGGTAGACTTGTCAAATTGAATAATCATCAATAACTGTTGTCCATATGTACTGGAAACATAGCTGAAGCTGCTAGTGTGTTCAAGTAGCTCACAGTGAATCTGGAAAGACAGGAGGAAAAAAAAAAGTAGTAGCAGCCTCTATTACTATCTCTTAATTTATGTCATTCCCCATGCCAGAGCTGGATCTGGAGAGCTAAAGGCTTACAATTCAGCTTCCACCTCTTCATACCTGAATGGAGGATAGCGGCTGGAGAAGAGCTGGATTTTAGAACTGTCAGATTTTTTTTCCTTTCCAGTCTACCTCAAACTAGTCTGACTTATTTTTATGCCAGTAAAAGAATGAGGAGAAAACGGGAAGTGGTATGGTGTGTAGCAGGAGAGCTTGGATAGAGGTCACTGGGTTGAGAGTATTAAAGCGTTGTCACCAGTGTGGTTAAGGATTCTGTATTTAGGTGATTACCTAACGGCATAAAATCTGTGGTTGTTTTTGACACCCTCAGCACTAATTAAGGCAGAACCCCAAATTTCCCTTTAGACAGCATACGTAAATCCCAGTTCTTAATCTTTCATATTCCACAAGATTGTTATAAGAGCTTTGAGATTTTTGAAGTATAAATCTGAGGTTGAAATTATTTTAAAAACAGAAATTATTTGCACTTCTTCAGCAGCTTTCATCCAAGAAATTAAAGTGCTTTACCAACCATAATAAAGTAAGCCATATAACATAGTTGTGGAGTAAGCAAGGGATATAACTAATTCCCTTCTTGCTGTGAGAAAAATGACGTAGCAAAAATTGGAAAGACAAACGAATTTGTTTTGACTATGTATATTTTCAATTCTTTCTCGGTGTTCATGTTTCTTATGATGTAGCTCAAAATGATTATATAATACCTTTCTATTAGATGCCTATGTATCCTTAATGAATGTGTAGGATAACCATTTAAAATAGGGTAGAAATAATTTGTAAAGATCAATATGACCTAGCCTTCAATCAGCAGACTTTACAATTCCTTGATATGTTTAAGCATGAGCTATACAGTCTAAAAGTTATAATGACTTCTGTATGTGGAGATAATTTTACTCTTGCACAGGAAAAAACTTATCAAGTGTGAATTCAAGATTCCCTTTAAACTGAATCTTAGGAAGTTACATCCCATTTCTGTGTCCCGCAATGGCTACCATTTATCTCTCACTATAGTGATTTTGTTAGGATGTCTTGCTTAAAAAAAACCTGAGGACTTTTTAAATCAAGTAAGAAATGGAGAGCTAACACTGAAAGTGATATCTTCTTGCCATTTCTATGTTATTTTTCAGACTCCAGTGTGTCTGACAATGCAACCTGACAAATGCGGTAGGAGACGGGTGTTATGTCCTATTCTGAATTTTGTTACAGTTGCCATTTTTGGTGACTATTAATTAAGTTCTATGTAACACCTCTCCTGAAACATTAGAATTCAGTGTTATAATGAAATTCATAGTAGAACATGCCGATGCTCATTCGAGACCTGTTTATCATATCCCTTCAGTTAAATAAAAAAAGATCATTTAGGAAATGTTTTAGGTGAAACTATAGATTAGTGTTCTACTTTTGAGTTCTATTTCAGCACTGGTGGCCAATAAATCTGATATTTTAGGGGCTTTTTTCCACCTTAGTTCTTAAAGCTTATTGTGCATCGGTAAGCGATCCTTTTTCCGTATTTTAGCAACTAATCTCTGATCAAAGGAATATAAAAGCCTAAACATCAGAGGTGCTTCTTAAGGGTTTACAAATATCTGCTTTCTTCTGTATCACAGAATATGGGTGCTAGTTTTGAGGATACTGCATTTTATCTCGGGGTGGGGGGGGGAGGCGGCTGCCACCGCGCGTGGAGGGGAAGCCGTCAGTCACTTAAGCAATATCAGATTACTGGTAATTTTCATCTTTGTATATTATATTAGCTTTTCCATTTCTTCAGCAGAGCCATCTGGACGATAGGCTGCAATAAAGAGTGCATTGAATATAATTATAGTAATTCAGACAAAAAAAGTGTTATTTCACCAAAAATTAACATTGTTAAAAACTCTAGTATGATTTTCAATTACTGAAAAAAAGCAGCAGAATGGACTACACTAAAAGCATATCAAAACAAGTGCAGCAGAGAAATCTATAAAAAGAAGGAACAAAGAAGTTGTATAAACATCCGTGGTTGAATGCTGGTCATCTCCCCTGTTACGGGCAGTAACTGAACCTGTTAGCGTCTATGTCTTTGTAGCAAAATTTGGCAGGATATTTCATATTTTTTTAACTTAGTGTGCAAGTCTTTTGTATTCATTACTGCTCCTTTGGGAACTTTACCTTTATGGGAAAATCTGAATATACACAAATACTGGTACCTTTATCGAAATTGCAGGCATGAAGGAGCATGGCAACAGTGTGTGACTGTGTGTTTGTGCATGCTGTTTGACATGTGGGGGCGGGGTGGGGAAGCAGTGAGATCATCAAGACTGATGTTGTCCTATTAATAAAAAAGGTAAGTATTTGTCAGGAGAAAGCAGCCTGTCTAAATTTTAGGGTTAGTTGTGTGGTATATATGTGCTGTCTTTATTATTAGAATTTCCAACAGATCTCAATAGTGTTTTCACTCAGCTGTGCTTTTTTGAAGATGTTCAGTGAAAATCCCCTAAAATTCTATGCTTTCTGCCAAACTTATTGTGTTGTGATGTTTGCTAGTGTGCTTTGTCATGACACTGCATCTCTAAAAGCGTATATGATCAAAAAAAAATCTACCATCCATGTAACAAATACCTATAAAACTGTTGAGGAAGACCACTTATTTCACAGGTCAGGTGAGATCTCAAAGTCTGTAACTTTTTGATCTCATCTCCCTTTTTACAAAGCTCAAGTCTGGCCTCTGGACTAGTTTCTTTGACTTTTCTGTTCTTTTTTTGAACTCTTTCCATGCTTACTTTCCACTGGACACAATCTAGCATGTCCTCTTATGCTCTATTCCTATTATTAACTATTCCTGGTCCTTTTTATGATGATTGTTCCTCTCACCCAATCCATAGGATTTCCATTTCTTTTCCTTCCTTCTTTCCTGCAAGAGATTCTTCCTAGTGTTGTGGTTATTGGGTTTTTAATCTATTCTGAATTTGCTAATTTCATCTGTTGGGTTCACACACACACACACACACACACACACACCCCGCCGTTCTCCTGCCATAGTGCTATGTGACAGATCCCTTTACATAGGCATAGGGAAGAGGAACGTTTACTCCTGGTGGTTTGAAGTAGTTTGGTGCCTGTGCATTTCCAGCTTGTAGGTGGTGGTACATCTGCATTCCCTCCACATGCAGTAGTAAACTCTATAGAACACTGGCTTAAACCAAAAGTGTGACAAGTCATTACTTCAAAGACATGGAAGAATAAATAATAAAGGAGGTAGTAATGATCAGTGGCTGGAAAGAGGATCTGCAGCCAAAACATACTGAGTAGGGACCTATGACAGACTGCAATCTGCTTGTATGAAGCATTGACAAAGAAACTATTTACTGTGTTTCTGAATGAAACCATAGGTTGACCCAACTGGGCCAGGTACAGATTTTTAGGTCTGTGGAGTCTCCATAATTATTCAATGTAATAGCATGGAATTCTGCATGAAGCAGCTACATGGCTCTTCCCTTCTGGTTGGTATTGTCCATGAAAGTGGTGTTAAAACCCCCATTGATCTGTATGGGAACTCAGCTGGACTAGATCCAAATGCTTTTGAAAGTCCTACTGGTTTTCCCTACATTTTGATGATTTATCCAGTCTGTTCTAAAGGGCAATTTCAATCTCTAATGGATGTCATCAGTATTTTCAAATGATGCACCTTTTAAAATGTGGGAATAGCTTTGAGAATAATTCCTGGTAAGGTAAACGTTGAGTGTTAGCTTTTTGTTGTTGCTGTGCAGAAAAATACAGTTTTGCTTGGGGTCGATAAGAGATTGGAAAGTGTGGTTACTAATAAAAGCTGAAGTGGGAGTTACTTTAATAATGGGATGTTGTGTGTAAGCCTATAAAATAAATAGTAATTATCACATTTGAGAAACTACTCTGTTAGAATTCATATTGCTCTTGACAGCTTCATCTGTACATCAAGCCTTTCTGGATTATGCACTTTCTTGTTCTTAATGAGCAAACAAATGAAACAAATTCTTACTGTGATAGAAGGTGTTGATTTCAACAGAACCAAAACAAAAATAGAGGGCCGGTATAGCAGACTGCAGGATTATTTCTTGCTAATTCATTTTGCTGTTACAAAACAAGATGAAAAACGTAGCTAAAGTTTTATTATTTATGTTTTTCTATAAGATACATGTTGAAGGAGGTTGATTTTACATATTATGTAGCCCAAATCAGAGAAGTCTTATGAGCAGTAGTGAATTCAGAATAAAACTCTATAGTTTTTGCAAAGAAATGGTAATGTCTCATGTTTTTGAATCTGTATACTTTGGTAAATCAAATTTAGAGATGGTGAGCATTTGTGATGTTTTCATTCTTTTTCTCCCCACACACCCACCGTTTAAGGAAAATTCCAGCAATATTTGTCCTTTGAGGAAAGGTGGTTTTTTTTTTTTTTTTTTTTGGGGGGGTGGGGTGGGGGGTGTTAATGCAATCTAGTATATTAAAACTATAGAATTTTTTTGAATACTTATAGCAAATATGTGCAAGAAAATAATCTACAGCTGTTTGCCATATCCTTTTTGTAATTTTTGTTTAAATATTTGTATTTTTTTGTTCAGCATTTATAATGGGATTTACATGTTCTTTGCATTCTTTAGGACGATTGATAGTGTAATGCTCTTTCCAACAATGTAAACCATTATCTTATCAAAAAGAACTTCATCGGTACCTAACTCATAAGAACACACTCTGAAGTGTATTTACTTTGATACTAAATAACATGTACTTGGTTATAAAGATAAAACTAACTTCAGTAGCTATTTAAAGGTATGTAACTTATCTTCTACACATCAGTTCTGAATTTAGTCTTATGACGTAAGAGTGGGAGTCAGTGTGTGTCAAGAAATAGGAAAATAAAAGTTAAATCAAGGGAAGTGAGGAGCAGAAAATAAGTTGCTAGAATCTCCTTACGCTGTCCCTTGAAAGAGTTTTGTCATGTTTTTTCTTTTGTTCTCTTACATGGGGCAATAAATTCCTCTAATTAGAACTAGTCTGTGAAATTGAGGTGTTATGTGTAAAGAGGATAGGGCACACACAGCATGGATTAGCAAATCTGAATCACTGTCAGGTGCGATTGAGGAAATACATTTTCAGTAAAAGTTATTTCAGTTTGCTGACTTCATTCACAGTGATGTTAATGACAAAGTTATTGATTTTGACATTAGCAGGATTACAGGCTTCTTCACAGTTTTATCTGAATTTAGCCTTGTGTTTGTAGGCAAGCTCTGATGCCAAGGAAAAAAAGGGAGACATACCTGTCCAACACAGCAAATAAGGTGCTCGTTTTTAAAAAAAGTGCTGGAGGGTGTAGCACCAGACAGCAAAAGCACTACTGGTTGAGCTGTTTTAACTTTGCACAATGCTTCAGTCAGAGGGAACCCCCTTTGCTCAGTAATAAACCAAGGACTCCTGGGTGGCAAGCGGGGGTTCGCTGAGGCACATCCCTGGCTTGCAGGCTTGCACAGCTTTTGCAGACTCCCACCCACGAGGGGGCAGGAAGATCTCAGATTTCCTGCGTGGTCAGAATAACCAGTAAAGTGGAAGCAGCAGGGTTTCATTGCAAAATCTGTTTGTCATCCTGCTTCAGCACAAATTTAAGTTAATGACAGCAACACCCTAGCAATCGTGAGGTTGGTACTGCCTGCAACTGTTGCTAAAATGCTGCACGTCACCTTCTAGTTGCAAGTGTGTATGTGAGCCTCTGACAAGCCCTGGATTGGCTTTGGCAGCACTCAGGTAATAGCAGTATTGCAAAAGACTGATTGCAATTCCCTGGCAATCTCATTACAGCCTGAGGCTTTGCTGCAGCAGAGATCCTTTTTGGATAAGGATAATGTTTGATCTAAACTTCTAATGCAAACCTGGGAAGTGAGAGGCATTTTATTTAAGCAGCCGGGGCATAAGTAGCCAGTAGGCTGGGCTGCAGCACCATTCAGCTGTAATCCAAGTGCATCACCTCAGCTATTCGTTTTTCACCATGGTACTGGCTGTTGGCCCCCAATTCAAGAGTGAGGTATAGTCAGATGTTCATATGCCCAGGAATATAGCACTGCATGTTGATCATGCTGAGCAGGGAGGGGATCAGGGCCAAGCAGCGCAGATGGCATGAGGGTCTGTAAAGCCCAGTTACATATTGCTCGTGTTTGAGCAATAGGTCTCTATAGAGAAGATCCATATCTGAAATCTACAATCCACTAGACAGAAGCTAGGGAATTTGTGTTCAGTTGTGCTTTGCTATTCAGCGAGCTATCAGGTAATTGTCTTTGGTGCCTGAGCACTAAGGCAGGTGACTTGTTTGGTTTTCCTGTTGGCCCTGCTACAGCTGTCCTGTACTGGAATGTGGTCTGCAACTGCCTAGGTGTGTTTCACACGGTGAAGAGTTTAACCTATTTGATGGTGCCTTTATAAAGCATTCTTGTTGTTATGGAGGTCGCCTTTGTGATGATGATGCAAAAGAAAAGCACAGTAAAGCTAGTGCAGGTTACACATAAGGAATAAATAGCTGTAGGAGATTGATGCGCTGTGGAAGTCTGGAAGGAGCAATAATGCAGGACAAAAAAAACCCTTCCTAAATGTACTGAGTTAATGGATTTGTGTGTGTGTGTTTTGTCATCCACCCTGCTCCTATTCCAAGCTTTTTAACGTTAGAGAGCTAAATACAAAGGGAGAAATGGGAAGAAACTAAAGGGGACAACTTGGCTGTGTTTTTGAAAGGATAAAATGAGACAACAGAATGAATGCTAGGCTACTATTCCTAGTATGGTATATGCTGTGCTGTCTCATGTCCAAGTTCAACTCTATTAGCTTTAGAAGATCTTAATAAATGCAGAATTCTCACCTAATTGTGGGGTGGGAGGAGCTATAATTTGTGTTCATTTTGTGCTGGTTCATTGTTCCACATAAGTCTTTGCGTTTTTGTCACGGAACAAAATCTCTGCAAAAGGTTCTATGAAAATAGTTATGATAAATCAGTGGTGGCAGAAGACAGCATAGTACTAAACCCTAATAATTAGGAATATCTTGGATACTCTACACCATTATGTTATGCAGTCAAGCTTGGGCTCTGGTGATGCAGTCTTTTTATGTGTCAGCTTCTGTTCTGGCTCTAGACTGGAGCCAACTGGATCACAAAACAAGGAAACTCTGGTATTGGCAATAGCAAATATTGCACTAAAGGTTAGGATAGGCTTACGTTTGAGCTGTGCAACTACAGGTAGCATGGATGCATCTGAATTTGAATGTTAAAGATATACATGTGCTATAAAAAAGCAAACACACACCCCTCCTTCTGCCTCAAAGTATGGATTTGTTCTAACAGAGAGAAACTCTTGTCCTTAATGTACTGAATGCTGAACAGGTGATCTTCCTCCAAAACTCAAAACAACAAAAAAGAACAATTTTTGGTTCTCCCATGTTACAGTGCTGTTCAGTGTCTCAGAACAGTTGCTTTCTTTGTAGAGATCCACCTTCTGATAGAGACAGTGACAGCCCTAGTTAGTGAGACACTTGCTTTCCAAATGTCTTTTATTCAGCTGTTCCCAAATAATGAAAACAACTTTCTATAGTGTTTGCATTTATTTTCAGTTAATGTAGTGACTACTATTTGCTTCATTCTTTATAAAAGCAAGGATCATACCTTATGTGGTGGTGCTATAATTCTGCAGTAAATTTTACTAGAACTCAGAAACATATAGGAGTTAGTTTTGCATTTGAAGTAGAGGAGCTAGTTTTTGCTTTTAAAAATTAACATTCATGGATGTAGGTCTTATTTACCAATATCCTGCTGTGATGGGAATAATATTAATATACTACATAGCTTCAACTAAGCTAGATTTCCATTTTGTAATTATTTTTTTCCACCTGAGTTTTTCTGTCCCTCACTGAGATAATGCTTTGTATTATACAATGGAGTTTAAAAAGCCACAAACTGATCTGGATTTGTGGTGCATAATTTCTAGTAATTTTTATGTATATTAATGTTAAATCATGTTCTTGATTTCCATAAATGACCCACATAACATGCCAAACTTCTTCTACATTTTAAACAGCCCTAGGCTTTGATTAACAAAATTGATAGGTATGAGATGAACAAAAGAATGCTGATGACACATAATATAAGCCTTGATCAAAAGTTGTGAACTTGTCAGATGGTCTGCCGAAAATTGATTATTTTCTAAAAGTTTGAAATATGGCTGAGATGCATGCTGGCCATTATTCAAAACCTTTAATTTATAACATTGATGCTGTTAGGCAACTGATAATCATAGGTTTTAATTTCCTACAGAATTGGGCATAAATGTAAAATGCTTTATACAATCTACTATGCAAACCCCCCCTCAGATCAGGGAAGAGAATTTATATCCCTGTCAGTATAGGTTGTCTAATCTGACATAGAATGATATTAATACATTACATAAAACTGGAATTTTCCTAGACCTGTGGTATTTTGTTGAATCCTTTATGTTCACACTTTCAAAAATGTCTTGATGCAATTTTATGTCCATCTTTAGTAATATGCAAACTGTAGTATTTTGTTAAACATCATCCTGTAATTTTCTTCTGACTTCATAATACTCTTGCTCTTTTCACTTTGTATTGGTGAGATCTCTGTGGTAGGTTGTGCATAAATCAGACTTGTTGATTCTATTGTCTTTTTCTGCCAGTTAATAGTAAAACATGGTACATATTATGAATGGGACAGTCATCTAATACAGAGAATTGTTTAGCTAAGCATATTTTTGGTATAGCTTTTTAGGTTCTGTTTGTGTATGTTTGTTTTCTTTTGCAAGGGATAATAATAAATTATAAGTTGGTAAAAACCCTCCTGCGAAAAAACTTTAGATGTCTTCCAATTGTATTCCTATCCCAACAAAGCTGACTTTATCAGGAAAAAGCTTTCCAGCAACGAGGCAATCTCGCAAAACCATACAGTGTTCGACGGGACTCACTGAACCACAGCAAGCATCCGACTTCCTAGCTGTTGGCTGAGTAACCTCCCCTTGATCTGTCATGTTCTGCAGACAGCTAGCCACGAGGTGGCTTGGATCTGAGCTCAGGGATCTTGCTCAGCGTTAGGTTATCGTGGAGATGAAATCCTAATGAAATCATGAAGTCTCTGGCACAGGACCAATTAGACATCATAAAAAGCCAACTGGCAAAGGGTCTGTCCTGGCCAAAGGAAGACCTGAGGTCACCAGGGCGTGCCTCCACAGGCCCTTAGGAGTGCCTGAGCAGCTGAATGAAACTTATTCTTTGGGATTTAACAATATGTTAATTTTACTTAGCTACTTATAGGGTCCAGAAACAACGAGTTTCCAAAGATTGATTTTTTTTTTTGAGGTTTTTGTGAAAAATATTTTCTGCAAAATATTTTAAGCTTGACTCTGCCTTGCCTCAAAGCAGCTTGTTCTCTCTGCACGTTTACAGAAAACTTTCCATCTCCTTCCTGAGGGCGTGTTTTGTTTTTGTTTGGTTGGGGTTTTTTTGTTGGGTTTTTTTTATTAAACACTCTTTTAACGACATTGAAAACATGCTAAGGATACTTAACAAAAAGTGTCAATCATAATAGGTCCATGGCCTTTAATTTATATTACATGAGAATCTGACCCAGTATTCCAGCAAGTAAGACTTTTTTCTATTTAATTTTTTTATGGTTGGACTAACAGTGTACGAGTTTCTGACTAACTTCATGGTGTAGAAAAGAACAGGTTATGTCTATTTGTAAGTAAAAGCTAATGTTTTACATTTTAATAGGGAAGGAAATGAAGAGTGGTGGTAAAAACACATCTGCCAGAGCAGAGCCTAGTGGCAAAAGTTACCTCTTGTTAGTGTGATGACAGTATCCAGATGTCACACAGTTAGGGGCATTTGCTAAAATCTTTTTGAAGCAGGAACACCTGTGACCATCAAAAGTGATAAATATTAGATAATAAAATGCATTCCTGGTAGCTGTACTGTGTAACCAACATAGTCACTGATAGAGCAATCAAATTCCTTGCACTTTCCTTCAAAACACTTGCTTCTCTCTGTTTATTCCTATTTATATAGTACTTCTCCCTTGGCTGAATCTTTGAGGGCCATGAGCTATGTTTAAGCATAAACATCTGAAGTATCATTCTGTGGTCTTTGCTTTCCTCAGTTTCAATGAAACTGAAGTAGAGTTTTAGGCTTTTGAGGAAACAGAACCTACGGCATGCTTGAGTCCTTTATTCATTTGAACTCAGAATATTGCCTCACCTAAAGCAAAAAAACACCCCAGAATCCAAATTCATTTGTTTTCTAATGGATCATAAAAGCTTGACCACTTGCTATCCCTCTTTCTGGAGAGTTCACTGGTGCTGTTGTTAGCTTGAATATGGCTTGCTTCCTCTGTACAGCTTTGAAGCTGCTGGCAACTCCTGTTCCCGAAAACAACAAAGAGGGTAGCAAAACACTATCCTATGGCCATGGAGTAAGAATGTTGTCTTCTAAAACTGCGCTGCTTTCAAACATATCTTTGCGCATTTTCAATTCCAAAAGGATATTAAGATACCCTCTGAGTATCTGTGTTTAAATGGAGATGGATGCAATTCTGCATTTCAGGGGAAAATGATTACACTTTTAGTTTTTGAATAAAAATGAAATTACATAAGTCCTTGCTATATCAAAATCCACTGTTTCTATTTGATGCATCAATAGTGACCTCTGGGGTGGTTGTTCTGCTTCTCAAGGGGATTCTGTCTCTGCTGTTTTGGCTGGACTCCAGGTTTGGATGGCAATATCAAGGTTACAGTTTGCTTATTTTTTTTTTTTTTAATCCAGGGACAGGGGAGATCAATCCTAATCTATAGAGAGACTGAATCTCAAATGCCAGAGTGCCAAAGGCTTCACCCTCAGAAGTGCTGAGCACTCTATGCTTGTAGGCTACAATGGGGCATTCTGCACCTTACAGGGTCAGACTTACCATTACTATCCTCCACTTTACCCTGAGAACTGAATTAGTCTCTTACTTTGCTATCATACCAGAGGATTTTCTTCCAATTTATATTGATGCCATTGAAATCCGTCTTTCCAAGTAAAGTGGATAGTGGCATTCACTAATTTCTCTTCATTCTCGAAGGTAATATCTGAGACTTACCGGTTGTTTTTCTTTTTTTTCCTTAGATTGTTTTCGACTTGTCTTTTCTGCTCTTGCAATCTGTGATCCTTTGTTTTCCATCTTAACTCAGAACATAAGAAACCAGGCTACTGGAATGACTGATTCAGTCAACAGCATCCTTTTTTAGGAGCTAACCTTTGGTTTTTGATAGACTTGAGACAATGCTGAATAATGGAAGGCACTACTTGTTTTAGTGTGAGAGCATTCTCAGCAAAGAGAAACATAAAAAGACTGTTTCAATTCTTTCTACTTCACATTAATCCTGAAGACATTTTCTTATGGTCATTTAAGTGGATGTATCCCTCCACCTCCCTGATACTCTCTGCCCTTTAGCAGTACCAAAAGGAAGCTCAGTATTGGTGACAGTAGGGAGATGTCAGCAGACTGCAGAACCCGAGTGAAAATATCCAAGCACAGCACTTCTCTGGGGTGACTGAAATCCTATTTTTGGAGAAGGTAACATCAAAACCTTTTAATTTTCCTTTCTACTTTTTTATTGGTGACAGATTGACAAGCCTAGAGAATGAAGTTGTCTATTCATAGAACAGGTTCAGTGTGGGCAACAGCATCGATTGTTTCCCATGTTGCCCTGCTGATGTTTCTCAAACCTGACCTCAAGAGGCTGCTCCTGAGACCAAGGAGTTCAGCCACCAGTCCAGAATCCTTTTCCCCTCTGAGACTGCTGAGGTGACTGATGCTCAATGCTAGTGCAAAAGTGGTTCTGCAGAGTAAACAGCTCTCTACTAATTGCATTGATCACTAACCAGCTGAGTTGTTCATGGCTTTCTGTTCCTAACAACCACCTGATTTCCTATGCCAGCCAAATTTTTTTCTTCTGTCTCCAGCCTTTTGTGCTCTTAACCACTGCTCACACTTCAGATGGCATAATTAAAATCCTATAGCAGAACATGAGTCTTCTCTTATGCAAAATTATTTTAAGTATTACTAGTATGGTAAAAGAAATACATGAGAAAATGTGGAATCAGTTTGCAGGTTGTTGTTTGTTTAATGTATGTTTACTATAGACAGCAGGTTATAACACAGGCTAAGAAAAAGATGTGCCACAAATTAATCTTCTAAGTTTATCTTTTTCCCTTTGATAAATAATTCCCCTTTCCTAAAGCCTTTTTTTCAGTGTTGGTGTTAGTATCATCTCTATTTGTTGTATGTCATTCTGATAATGAAGATATTAGTCATACAATTACCAGAATTGCTGCTTCTGAGCATTTATAAAAAACTGGGAGCCCTTGCAGCAAGTATGCAAGAGAATGTGCACAAAGAGGATGATTCCGCTGTCCCTGCTTTTGCTTGTGTGGATTCTCATCCACTGACCCTGAGAATGAATAGCAATAAAGAATATCCAGAACCAAGACAGGATAATATCTAATAATTTCCTGCATGGACAAGGAAAGTTTAGGGTGACTTTAGAGGGTATTAACTATCTCAACTTTAATGATATGATACTTTATATTAATTTAAAATCCTCAACTTCAAAATATTCTTGTGGCCTCTGTTCTCAGCCCACACAAACCTGCTAAGACAAAGTACCTTTCTGGGCTAGAAAGAGCCATCAGTCAGCAGCACACAATACATATCAAAGACATCACAGTTCCAAAGGTATCATTAATTCCAATACAGAATAGAGTGCACTGCAGCTTTTATATACCTCGTCTGAAAGAAAACCACACAGTAAATCGCACTTTGCCTAGTTGAGAAGGAGGAAGGGAAGCACACACTCTAAGATTTCTCAAGGATGAGCACAATTTATATCTGTTCAGATGGTGTTACTTGAGTTTATATTTGCCTATGGATCACTCCAGTTATTCCTTTAGGAAATAAAGCATTATACTGTCAGTCTTCAAAAATATGTATTGTTAACATTAGCTTTACTTTGCATTAAACATTTAAATTATATATGAGAACTCAGGGTAAGGGTGTGCAGTGAACTGTGGTGTGGAGACTAAAAGTCTGTCTGAAGGTACTTTAACAGAGAGCTTTGTGTGAAGACCATACACCCATCCAAATGTGTCTAGGCTGAGCTATAAAGCAAATGGTAAATCCTCTCTTACTCTCAATGAGAGCAGTCACTGACTTTTCAGAAGAGATCTTACAATGTACTGAGCATTTGTAAACCTCTATGGTATAAGCAGTCTAAGCATGTGTGCACATTTACCCCTATATGTGCACACTTGTATATCAGTTATGAGGCGAACACTTGGGGCATGCTGCTGAGCATTGTCCACTTACACTGAAGTGGCAGGGAAAGGCAAAATTACCAGGGGAAAGCATCTTTGGCTCTGGTTCTAGCATTCCTGTCTCTGCTGGCAGTATCTTCACATTTTCTTTGTCAACTTAACCAACAGAGAAGGAGGATGTGGCAGTGGACCCTTTTAGACTATACCTGCTACTGTATATCACTGAAACGTGCATCTAGGTGGAATTTTAGTGGTGACACAGCTGATAAGCAGTTGCCAGGGACTTTGCAGCAATCACTTAACTGTGCTGGTTTGTACATGTGCCTAGGAAGACGTCTTTACCTTATGTTTCAATGGTGATCCATTTGACCCATAGTATATATATTATTCCTTATTTGTTCTACAGAATAAGCTTTTCATTTGTAAGCATAGTGTCACATTTCACTCTTCTGAACCTTGTCAGTTAGAAATGGATGCTTTATTTGTGGAAACTTCAAGGCAAAGTAAAACATAACACTAGTGGGAACTCACTTGTTATTTCTGCTGCCTCTTGAGCCTTAGTTAAATGAAGTGGTAGGGTATGACACTGCTGGCAAACTTGCTTTTTTTTTTTTTGGTAGCTATGCCAAATAATGTTGTATCTTTTTTCCAGGAGATTGTTTATTACGCAGGTACTGAAGTGAAAGCTCAGTGCTTGTTTGCTTTGTAGCATTGTTTTACTTGTGCACTGAAAAGAATACTATAACGACGTGACTGGCAGCCATACATAATGGAATATGTGTTTATCCCTGTTTATATTTGCAGCATCATGCATGTTAATTAGAAGACTATGTCTCCAGTGCACTCTTAGCTGCCAAATCTAAATAAATGTTATCTAGTTTTAGATGAGTTGTCCAATGTGTAAACAAGCAAACCAGGCTTAGTTCAATCTTTCTGATAACTCTCAAGAATACTCTTGCACTAAGATTT